>JXCR01134431.1:30385-68155 GCA_002079205.1 Phalaenopsis hybrid cultivar
GGTGCTAAAAGCCTTCGCATGCTAGCAATTATAGCGCTTTAAAAACTGCTGCAATGAAAATAACAGTGGCTTTTACTGTTGTGATAGTCTATAAAATGTGTCGCGAAAAACCTTTTCTTTTTTTGAAGTGTAGAAATTGAAGTTATGTTGTTAAATATGCAAATACATAGGAATTGAGTGGTATGTGCATATATCTTCCATATTTAACACANTGGTGCTAAAAGCCTTCGCATGCTATCAATTATAGCGCTTTAAAAACTGCTGCAATGAAAATAACTGTGGCTTTTACTGTTGTGATAGTCTATAAAATGTGTCGCGAAAAACCTTTTCTCTTTTTGAAGTGTAGAAATTAAAGTTATGTTGTTAAATATGCAAATACATAGGAATTGAGTGGTATGTGCATATATCTTCCATATTTAACACAATTTTATTTAATGAAGACATCAAATGCACCAGCAAAATTAATATTCAAGTGAAAGGGGCCGAGTAAAGCTTACCCAAAACTACATAATTGCAAGAGTATTTAAGGAAATTTCAAACGAAATCACATTTTATCAAAGCACCTTCACTCATCTCCTACAAATACCAACAACTTCCATTTCAAACCTGATGCAAACTCGGAAAAAAAAAAAAAAGACAATCCACAGAAATGTATATAAATCGTCCTTATGATATATAATCAACTTATTTACCATATTTTCTCTCATATGTATCAAAAAAATTTTGTATCCAGATATGCTAGTGGATATTTCCAATAGAAAGAGTTCAAGAAGAAGCGTGTCCTATGTAATATGAAGAGAAAGTCATCTACTAAAAAAGATAGCGCCATTTACATACATACCAATCAATTTCTATGCATATACATATCTAACACCTAAAATTTGCACCTTACTTTTCTACCACCCAAATATTTCATATCGCATCAAAAATATCCTATTTCAACTTAAAAAAAGTGAAATAAGTCCTCTTTTAGTGGCATATATGTAAAAATAAAAGTTTAGATGTTAAATATATAAATGTCTAGGAATTGAGTGGCATGTACGTAAATCATCCATTTTTAACACATAATTTCATTTAAGGAAATTATTGGAAAACTACCGATTATTGTGAGATAATCGGTAGTAATGCCTTTTAGATTGAGTAGAAACTATNTGCATGATAATTTGAAATTCCTAAGTCATCTACTAAAAAAGATAGCGCCATTTACATACATACCAATCAATTTTTATGCATATACATATCTAACACCTAAAATTTGCACCTTACTTTTCTACCACCCAAATATTTCATATCGCATCAAAAATATCCTATTTCAACTTAAAAAAAGTGAAATAAGTCCTCTTTTAGTGGCATATATGTAAAAATAAAAGTTTAGATGTTAAATATATAAATGTCTAGGAATTGAGTGGTATGTACGTAAATCATCCATTTTTAACACATAATTTCATTTAAAGAAATTATTGGAAAACGACCGATTATTGTGAGATAATCGGTAGTAATGCCTTTTAGATTGAGTAGAAACTATAGTAAATCAGAAGGATGTGTGGCTGAATCCACTAGATTTTACAAGATCCTGTCATCTTCTAAAACAGAAACTAGCACTGATTTATGTGTGCCAGTAGGAAAACTAATTACTCAAATAGAATTTGGTGGTAATTTAACATCTGCTAGTGGTAAAAACATGGGAAAAGAAATCCTAGAATGAATGTGCTTCACGAAGCTGGGCTAAATACAAAATATGAAATTTACAGTTTATCAATAGTTCCCAATCTGAAGATCAAAAGCATGTATCGGATTAACGAGAGAAATGGCCATTACCATCCGATCTATCAAAATGAAGGACGGTATGTGCAAAGGGAGAGAAGTGGAGGAGGATTGAAGATGAGACGGTTTTTACGTGGGGTGAATGGGAGCCCAAGGAGCACCAGGAAAACGATAAAACTAATCATGAAAAATAAATCTGAAAAGTAGGCGGACATGACCTCTGTTAAGATTGAGAAGAAGAAGGGGAAGGGAATAGCCAAAGAAAACTGCTAGGGTTGTAATGCCCAGCTTTAACTCATAATAAGAGTATATAAATATACAACAACTAAAAAGGCTAAACTATCCTTAAGTAGGGTAAAACAATAAAGATATAAAACTATAATATCTAACATCCCCCCTCAAACTCACGATGCAGCAAGGAGAACCATCAAGAGTTTGCTAGTCAAAAAGGAAAAGCATTGAGTGGAATGTGATTTTATAAATACGTCAGCAAGTTGTATGGAGAAAGAAATATAGGGTAAGGTAATGCTGTCATGTTGAAAATGATGGCGAGTGAAATGAACATCAATCTCAATATGTTTGGTGCACTCATGAAAGAATGAGTTGCAGGCAATTTGTATTGCACTCTTGTTATCACAGTACATGGGAGTTGGGCTAGAGAAAGAGACACCCATATCAGCAAGTAACCAGCGCAACCAAACAATTTCTATAGTGGTGGATTCCATGGCACGATACTCAGCTTCGGTAGAAGAGCGAGAGACAACTGCTTGCTTCTTACTCTTCCAAGAAATGAGAGAATCTCCTAGAAAAATACAAAATCCCGTTGTAGACTTACGATTGGTGAAATCACCACCCCAATCAGCATCTGAGTATGCACGTAATTCCAAGGAAGAAGATACAGGAAAGAGAAGACTATGAAATTGAGTGCCCTTAAGATAATGAAGAATGCAAAGAACCGCTGCCCAATGAACTGTAGTAGGAGAGGCAACAAACTGACTGACAACATGTACTGCATAAGAAGTATCAGGTCTAGTGATGGTAAGATATACCAAGCTGCCAACAAGTGTACGATACAAACTGGCATCAAACAAAGGAACACCATCTGAAGAAGTATAGTGAACATTAAGCTCAAGAGGAGTAGCAGTTGCCTGAGTANTGACAACTGCTTGCTTCTTACTCTTCCAAGAAATGAGAGAATCTCCTAGAAAAATACAAAATCCCGTTGTAGACTTACGATTGGTGAAATCACCACCTCAATCAGCATCTAAGTATGCACGTAATTCCAAGGAAGAAGATGCGGGAAAGAGAAGACTCTGAAATTGAGTGCCCCTAAGATAATGAAGAATGCAAAGAACCGTTGCCCAATGAACTGTAGTAGGAGAGGCAACAAACTGACTGACAACATGTACTGCATAAGAAATATCAGGTCTAGTGATGGTAAGATATACCAAGCTGCCAACAAGTGTACGATACAAAGTGGGGTCAAACAAAGGAACACCATCTGAAGAAGTATAGTGAACATTAAGCTCAAGAGGAGTAGCAGTTGCCTGAGTATCGGAGAGACGAGCTTGTTCAAGGATGGTGCCAATATACTTAGATTGAGAAAGAAGATAACCTTTAGGAGAATGAGCTACTTCAATCGCCAAAAAATATTGAAGAGTACCCAAATCTTTCATCTCAAAGTGTTGAGCTAATTGTAATTTCAACTCTGCAATCTCATTATCATCATCCCCATTAATAATCATGTCATCAACATATAGAGAGAGTATGATACGACCATGGGAGGTACTCTTGAGAAATAAGGCAGTATCATGTGNACTAAACTATCCTTAAGTAGGGTAAAACAATAAAGATACAAAACTATAATATCTAACATCCCCCCTCAAACTCACGATGCAGCAAGGAGAATCATCGAGAGTTTGCTAGTCAAAAAGGAAAAGCATTGAGTGGAATGTGATTTTATAAATGCGTCAGCAAGTTGCATGGAGAAAGAAATATAGGGTAAGGTAATGCTGTCATGTTGAAAATGATGGCGAGTGAAATGAACATCAATCTCAATATGTTTGGTGCACTCATGAAAGAATGAGTTGCAGGCAATTTGTATTGCACTCTTGTTATCACAGTACATGGGAGTTGGGCTAGAGAAAGAGACACCCATATCAGCAAGTAACCAGCGCAACCAAACAATTTCTATAGTGGTGGATTCCATGGCACGATACTCAGCTTCGGTAGAAGAGCGAGAGACAACTGCTTGCTTCTTACTCTTCCAAGAAATGAGAGAATCTCCTAGAAAAATACAAAATCCCGTTGTAGACTTACGATTGGTGAAATCACCACCCCAATCAGCATCTGAGTATGCACGTAATTCCAAGGAAGAAGATACAGGAAAGAGAAGACTATGAAATTGAGTGCCCTTAAGATAATGAAGAATGCAAAGAACCGCTGCCCAATGAACTGTAGTAGGAGAGGCAACAAACTGACTGACAACATGTACTGCATAAGAAGTATCAGGTCTAGTGATGGTAAGATATACCAAGCTGCCAACAAGTGTACGATACAAACTGGCATCAAACAAAGGAACACCATCTGAAGAAGTATAGTGAACATTAAGCTCAAGAGGAGTAGCAGTTGCCTGAGTATCGGAGAGACGAGCTTGTTCAAGGATGGTGCCAATATACTTAGATTGAGAAAGAAGATAACCTTTAGGAGAATGAGCTACTTCAATCGCCAAAAAATATTGAAGAGTACCCAAATCTTTCATCTCAAACTGTTGAGCTAATTGTAATTTCAACTCTGCAATCCCATTATCATCATCCCCATTAATAATCTTGTCATCAACATATAGAGAGAGTATGATACGACCATGGGAGGTACTCTTGAGAAATAAGGCAGTATCATGTGAGATAGAATGAAAACCAAGAGATGAAATCACAACTGAGAACTTTTCAAACCAAGCTCGTGGAGCTTGTTTAAGACCGTAGAGAGCTTTCTTTAGTTTACAAACTTCTCCACGATTATGAGAGACACCTGGTGAAGGCACTATGTAAACTTCCTCTTGAAGATCACCGTTTAAGAATTCATTTTTAACATCTATTTGAGACATATGCCACTGATGAATAAATGCGACTGCAATATAAGTACGAATAGTAGTCATTTTAGCAACAGGAGCAAATGTTTCTTCATAATCCAGACCATACTGTTGAGAAAGTCCCTTAGCAACCAAACGAGCTTTATATTGCTCAACTGACCCATCAGACTTGGTTTTGATTTTATACACCCAACGAGAACCAATTGCACGTTTTCTTAGAGGAAGAGAGATAATGTCCCAAGTATCTATCTAATGCAAAGCAGAGAGTTCTTCTGTCATAGCTTTTTGCCGAAGAAAATCAAGAACAGCCTCTTAATAGAGCTCTGACAAATTGTGAATGGAGGTTAAAAAGAAAGTAAAAGAAGTAGAATAAGTGGTGTAAACAAAATCTAGCAATTTAATAGACTTACGATCACATTGAGGGTACCAAGAAAGAGGGGAATTCACTATCACAGAAGGTTCTTGGGGAGCAGTAGGGATAAATGGAGCATCGAAATCTGCAGAACTACCAGTGTCAACCCTGCAAAGCTTAATATCAAAATTATTTGGATGATGAATCACATTCTAAGGATGAATGTGTGTATCTGTATGAAAAGGATCAATTGAGATAAGATCAGACTTCGTAAGGCTATGAGAAGGAGGAATGGAGTAAAATGTTATATTCTCAAGAAATACAACATGACGTGAGACAAAAAATTTGTGAGTGACACGATCATAACAACGACACCCCTTTTGACCGTCACCTTAACTAAGAAATACACAGATTTTCGAACGCGAAGAATGAGGAAGCAAGTAGAACCAAAAACTCTCAAAGTTGAATAATCAGGAGTATGAACATGTAGTTTTTCAAAGGGATACAAACTTGAAGTAACAGAAAGTGGAATTATGTTAATAATATAGACTGCAGTAAGAATAGCCTCCCCCCAAAATTCATTTGGAACGGAACAGACAAAAGAAGGGAATGAGCTGTTTCAACAATGTGATGATGTTTCTTTTCAGCAACTTCATTTTGTTCAGGAGTGTCAGTACAAGAAGTTTGAAGAAATGTCCCATCAGATGCAAGTAATTCAGAGAATTTAGTAGAGGTATATTCACCTCCCATATCACATTGAAAACACTTAATAATAGCATTATGTTGAGTTTTAACAAAAGCACAAAACATATTATAAACACTAAAAAATTCAGAACGATTTTTCATAAGATAAATCCAATAATAACGAGTATAGTCATCAATGAACAAGACATAATATCTAGATCCATCTTTGGTCACAATAGGGGATGGACCCCACACATCTGAATGTACCAAGTTAAAAGGTGCAACAGAATGTGAAACACTTTTAGGAAAGGGTAAAGCAAAAAATTTAGCAAGTTTACAGCCACAACAATCAGAAATATCACTAGTTTTTAACTCGCCAAAACTCCTGTAGAAACTAAGTATTTTATACGAGAAGAAGAGACATGTCCAAGATGAGAGTGTCATAGATAAAATTTAGAAGATGATGAACTCAAATGAAATGATGACAGGTCAACACTAGAAGTTGCAACATCTAGAACTCTTAGCTCATAATATAAAGTCCACCTTGCCTACGGCCTGTCCCAATCAGCCTCCTGGATTGCAGATCCTGCACATAACAAGAGGCGGAGGAAAGTAAAACTGAGAAGTCGGAATCACACAATTGACCAACAAAAATAAGGATCAAAGTAAGATTAGGGATATAGTAAACATTTGAAAGGGATAAATGTGGTGTGCAAACAGACCCAATGCCTGCTAATGACATAGGAGTGCCATCGGCAGTCATGACTGATACAGATGTTGTGAGATGTAAGGATACAAATGATGTAAAATCAGATGACATATGATGAGAGGTTGTAGAGTCAAGAATCCAAATGGAAGAAGATATACCTGATGAGCTAGAAGAAGACAAACCTATATTTAAGGAGGCAGACATGGCTTGTGGATGTGTGGCAAGAAACTTTTGAAATTGCTCATCAAGAATGGCTACTGTAGTACCCAAAGAATATGCATGTCCAACACCAAGAGAGTTTGTTGGAGGAATAACAACAACAACATTTGATGTTGGAGCCTCAAAGCTTCGTGGGTGCAACTGATTGAGTTGTTGTGACTACTGTGATTTGTTCAACAACTTTGGACATTGAGCTTTCCAATGACCCTTTTGTTTACAAAAGCTACATTCATCAACCCCAAAATTTTTGTGAGATTTGCTTTTATTATGAGTAGCTGCAAAAACATATGGATTAGGAGTGGGGAGGATCCCTTTCTTGACATTCCCTTTCTCAGATTGAGACTTGAGACGAATCTCTCCAGCTAATAACTATTAACCACCGAGTCAATTATTGGAAGAGGATTACGATGTTAAATTTTTCCACAAAGTCCTTCAAAATCATCTCGAAGAGCCATCAAAAACTGAACCAAACGCTGTTCTTCTCTATGATCAGTGCATGGTTTAAAAGCTCATAATTCTACAAATTCAGTAAGAGATAACTAGTCCCGAAGATTAGTCATGGCAGAATAAAATTCTTGGATGCTCATGTTGTTTTGTTGAAGAGCGCGAATATCTATCTCTAATTGATATTACTTTGCAAAGTTTGATTGCACATATAATCTTTTCAAATGATTCCAAACTTCTTTGACGGTTTCATATTTTGTTAATTGGACACCGATTAATTGTGAAACCGAGTTATTGATCCAAGTAATTATTTTTGAATTATTTTCTGTCCATACTTCCAACATTTCTTCATATTTTCCATTTTTTTCATCTATGGGCTTAACTAATGTTCCAGAAATATAACCCACATTCTTTTGCCTTTCGAAAAATTCTTCAATACATAACTCCAATAAGAGTAATTTTGTCCATTTAATTGTACACTAATAGACTGAAGAGAATCATCTTTTTCACCGGTCATTGTCACGGTACAAAAACATTTAAGGAAAAGGAAGATCAAATACCAATAATACTAGATCGTTGGAGACTGCAAACGAAGCTGAAAATTGGGTCATTATCAGCTTCTCCTTGCCAGAAAACGAACACAATCGATAAATAGGTCTATCTCTGGTGGCTACAGCGGAGAGGCGCGATAGGAGCCAACACAGCGATCGCGAACGAGAGTCACGCGGGATCGAGAGAGACGTGTGAAATCACGGGAGTCGCGCGGGATCGAGATTTGTGCGGGATTGAGAGTTGCGCGGGATCGTCTCGCGGAGAACAACAATCACAATGAGAGTCGCGTGAACGACATGGCAAATGAACGCGGAGAACAGCAATCTCGACGAGAGTCCCGCGAACGGCAGGGCAAACGAACGATCCACGCAATGGTAAGGATCAAAACTGCACTGATACCAATGAGAAGGAGAAGAGGAAGGGAACAACCAAAGAAAACTGCTAGGGTTGCAATGCCTAGCTTTACCTCATAACAAGAGTATATAAATATACAACAAGTAAAAAGACTAAACTACCCTTAAGTAGGGTAAAACAATAAAGATAGAAAACTATAATATCTAACAACCTCTACCTCTCAGTCGCAATTTAATAAAAGCGTGACCAACAGTTTCCTTCCCGTTGAGGGGCACACATTATTCAATCATGTAGGAGGCCACCCAAATTTGGAACAAATACCAAAAAAGCTCAAACAAACGCCTCCCCTAATCGATCAGATCTCGAAATTCAAATACAGAAATTCTCTCCTCGTCATTCTTAGAAAAATTATTTGTTGAAGAAAAAAAATATCGGTGAGGCATGCCCAAGAAAAAGATTATGAAAGGGATAAAAAAGTAAAGAGAACTTAGTAATAAAAAGTAAAATCGTGTAACATTTATACATGAATGAGCTTCTATTTATAGAAATGAAAGTTGTGAGATTATATTATGTACCCAATAGTTGAGTCATTAAACGATCAATTGTGGTGAAAAGATAAACTGAGAGATCCCGATCAATCATTTTAGGTTCAAACAGTTTTTATCGTTCACGCGACCTACTTGAGGAATGTCAACAAATTCGTCTGCGCGATATTTGTATTAGCAACATTTTGGGAGGATGGTAGAGCTATGTTCGTTTAAAACTATTTTTCTCTCTGCCAATACGAATCGGCCAGATAATTATGGAAATTGTCCCTGGTTAGTCCGAGACCTCCATGTCATATTTTCTATCAATCATTGAATCTTTTTGAAATTCATGCTGAGATATGTTTGATGTACNTTATTAAACAGTTGTTTTATTAAAATAATAATAATAATTTTCTTATAAATACCATTGGTGAATATAAAATTTAATTTGTTAAATATTAATTTTTTGTCATTTTATATTTAAAATGTAACTTATTTTATTGCGTCTTTGACAACCATTGATATATATTTTAATCACACGTTTTAAGAAATGTGATTATTTATTATATGATAAAAAAATTTAATAATATTTGTTATGAAAATTACTAATCAGATGCTTTAAATGATTGATATTTTTATTCATAAGATTACTAATTGAAATTTGTTTTTTCATGTATCCTTTAGTAGTGGTATCCTATACTATATTTTATTTAAACAGTGTTCCGTAAAATTTTTTGAGCAAATACCCTATTAGAGATAACTTTTTTTATATTTCATCTAGGCGTTTGGAGTATGATGTGGATTACATCACGTCATTATCATTGTGCATTGTAACATTGTGCATTCAACGCCATTTTTCAAATGCACAAACACCACTTGAAATATTTTCTCCCCGAGTAGTAGGGCCATCATGAGGTTGAGCTTGAGCTTTGGTCTGAAACATTTAAAATTCAAATCAGTTTTAATAGCCTTTCCACTTTGATAAATAATTTGGAGAGCATTTACTTATTAGGTGTAGTTACATATATGGCACACAAAAACATTGTTATTTGCAAATCAAACACCTGTGATATTTTTGAATAATTGAACATATGTATTTATGCTTGTGAAGATCAAATAATTGAGAATTTGATTAAAAAATGAAAAAATATGGGTTGAAATTTATAATGAAATTTGATATTTNTTGAAATTTGATTTTTCATGTATCCTTTAGTAGTGGTATCCTATACTATATTTTATTTAAACAGTGGTCCTTAAAATTTTTTGAGCAAATATCCTATTAGAGATAACTTTTTTTTATATTTCATCTATGCGTTGGGAGGATGACGTGGATTACACCGCGTCATTGTCATTGTGTACGGTAACATTGTGTATTTAACGCCATTTTCCAAATGCACAAACACCACTTGAAATATTTTCTCCATGAAGAGGCCCGAGTAGTAGAGCTATCATGAGGTTGAGCTTGAGCTTTGGTCCCAAACATTTAAAATTCAAATCAATTTTAATAACCTTACCACTTTGATAAATAATTTGGAGAGCATTTATTTATTAGGTATAGTTACATATATGGCACACAAAAACATTGTTATTTGGAAATCAAACATCTGTGGTATTTTTGAACAATTGAACAGATGTATTTATGCTTGTGATGATCAAATAATTGAGAATTTGATTAAAAAATGAAAAAATATGGGTTGAAATTTATAATGAAATTTGCTATTTGAGTGAAAATTTGAAAATTGAATCAAAGAGAGTGCTAGATTTATAATGTTAAACAACCCAACGTTTAATTTAAAGATTTTGTTTCAAAAAAGTTGAAAGATATTCTTTCAGATTAAAATATGGAAACGACACTGCTTCAAATAAGTGCAACCTAGGCATAAACAATTTAACTTTTATTAAAAATCATATTTTTAATAGAGATAACTAAAGATTAAGAAAATGACTGAGAATTACTTTTACATGCATGTATTTAGGGCTGTGAATTTAGCTCGAAGATTGCTAATCGATCAAAAATTATATCAAATTTTTGCTCGGTTTGAGGTTTGATTGAAAAAATGAGTCGACCTATGAGCCAAAATTTTATATCGAATTTTTTTGAGCCGATTTTGAGATAACCCCGAGTCAACTCAAAATTGAATTTTTAATAGCCCTAGTGATGTTACGGTTGTAAATTTAGCTAATTCATCTTGAAGATTATTAATCGCTCGAAAATTGACTCAAATCATTGCTCGATTTGAGATCGGATTGAAATAAACGAGCCGAGCTATGATCCAAAATTTCATATCAATTTTTTTTCAAGTCAATTTTTAGCCGGCACAGCTCGGCTGGAAATTGGATCATTTACAACCCTACATGTATTTAATTAAAATGTGTTTAGAATAATATTTTAAATAACACCATTTAGAGAATTATGATCATTACTACTGATGGTTGCAGCATATCACATGAGTGTCACCATTTTTCATATAAACTATTTAAAAAATTAAGATCATTACTCATGATTGTTGCAGCATACCATATGTATGTACGTATACGTATTTATAACCATGTATGTATGTATGTTTATATGTAAGCATGAATGTATGAATCTATATAAGTATGTATGATATGTTTATGTAAGTATGTATTTATGTATGTATATGAAATTTCTTTAGGTGGCCAACAACCTCTTTACATGCTGAATTTGCCATAAATCAAACGTATTGCCTGAAAGTATAGGTTTACTTTGTCAAATTTATTTTTAAGTATTATTTATAACATGATTAATGACAATGCAAACGTGCAGATCGAAGAGCTTTATGATTTCCTAACTTGATTTTAATATCATCAGGAGCTGCAAGCGCTATATTTCCTGTGTTTGTATTGCACACTGCTTTCTTCTTCTCTCTCTCTCTTAATTAATATGCTATTTAATAAATATATATCAACTCTATTTTTCTTGTATTAATTATTAACATGTTTAGTGCTTGCTTGGCAAGAACTGCTATGGGTTAATTTACAGGCAAATCATACAAAATAATAAGACAAAACGTAAGTTTCTGTTTTTTTTTATGAAGAAAATGTAGATATTGTTGATGTAACGAAAAGTCTTATTCGCATTATTTGTGTCAATAAATGACTAATCAAGACAGACTTAACTCACCTAATAAAGAGTCGTATTTTTTAAAACAAACCAAGATTTGAAATATAAATGTCATTTAAATTTTCCGAAATTTGTGTAGGTAGTATCCAAATCTTATGTATTTAGGTATCTCAGATAAATATTTTGATTTTTGGAGACCTAACATGCCACCTATAAATAAAAATATGAATTTTACTGTTGAAAATTGTGATAAATGAAAAATGGGTGTTGTGTTTGTATGAAAGTTTGAGTAGGTGAATGCATAAAAAGTCGATGTTATGTATCTAAATTTCTCTTAAACTTATTCAAANTGCTATGCATGTAAACAACCCAACGTTTAATTTAAAGATTTTGTTTCAAAAAAGTTAAAAGATATTCTTTCAGATTAAAATATGGAAACGCCACTGCTTCTAATAAGTGCAACCTAGGCATAAACAATTTAACTTTTATTAAAAATCATATTTTTAATACAGATAACTAAAGATTGAGAAAATGACTGAGAAATAGTTTTACATAGTGATGTTACGACTGTAAATTTAGCTAATTCATCTTGAAGATTATTAATCACTTGAAAATTGACTCAAATCATTGCTCGGTTTGAGATCGGATTGAAATAAACGAGCCGAGCTATGATCCAAAATTTCATTTCAATTTTTTTTCAAGTTAATATTTTTAAATTGGATCGTTTACAACCCTACATGTATTTAATTAAAATGTGTTTAGATTAATATTTTAAATAACACTATTTAGAGAATTATTATCATTACTACTGATGGTTGCATCATATCATATGAGTGTCTCACCATTTTTCATATAAACTTTTTAAGAAATTATGATCATTACTCATGATTGTTGCAGCATACCATATGTATGTATGTATACGTATTTATAACCATGTATGTATGTATGTTTATATGTAAGTATGTATGTATGTATGTATGTATGTATGTATGAATCTATATAAGTATGTATGTTATGTATATGTAAGTACGTATTTATGTATGCATTTATATGTATGTATGTATATGAAATTTCTTTAGGTGGCCAACAACCTCTTTACATGCTGAATTTTCCATAAATCAAACGTATTGCCTGAAAGCATTGGTTTACTTTGTCAATTTTTTTTTAAAGTATTATTTATAACATGATTAATCACAATGCAAACGTGCAGATCGAAGAGCTTTATGATTTACTAACTTGATTTTAAGATCATCAGGAGCTGCAAGCGCTATATTTCCTGTGTTTGTATTGCACAGTGCTTTCTTCTTCTCTCTCTCTCTTTATTAATATGTTATTTAACAAATATATATCAACTCTATTTTTCTTGTATTAATTATTAACCTGTTTAGTGCTTGTTTGGCAAGAACTGCTATGGGTTAATTTACAAACAAATCATACAAAATAATAAGACAAAACGTAAGTTTCTGTTTTTTTTTATGAAGAAAATGTAGATATTGTTGATGTAACGAAAAGTCTTGTTCGCATTATTTGTGTCAATAAATGACTAATCAATACAGACTTAACTCGCCTAATAAAGAGTCGTATTTTTTAAAACAAACCAAGATTTGAAATATAAATGTCATTTAAATTTCCGAAATTTGTGTAGGTAGTATCCAAATCTTATGTATTTAGGTATCTCATATAAATATTTTGATTTTTCGAGACCTAACATGCTACCTATAAATAAAAATATGAATTTTACTGTTGAAAATTGTGATAAATGAAAAATGGGTGTTGTGTTCGTAAAAAATGAAAGTTTGAGTAGGTGAATGCATAAAAAGTCGATGTTATGTATCTAAATTTCTCTTAAACTTATTCAAAACCGCAATGTTGAACCATTAATTAACATAAGTAAAGCACAAAAAAATTCCTTTATATATATTTAAAAAAAATTATATAAGCACAATACGCTTAATTAGATAAAATAAATTATCTCAAAATCCTTTGAATCACTTGCTGGATTGCTCTTCAGTTTGAGCTTTAGTGAATTTGACAGTCGTATAAGTGGTATCACATTTTTAGCTGCAGGTATCAGCATTATATAATATAAATACTGACGCACATTTATGCCATTCAAACAAACAACAGCTTCATCATCCTCAACCGCAAAGTTGCCGCAGTTCGTCAACCCCTTCTACGTTGAACTCTCCATCCTGACTCGACGTTCCTTCANCGGTATGCTTATACTCACATTGAGCATCTCGACGAGAGGAATTCGATAAGTCCAACATCATTCAATTCTGATGTCATTATGACACTTAAATATAGAAAGAACTTTCTATGGTCAAGAAAATCAGTCTACACCATATGATGGGGTGTTTGGGGAAATTGGCCAATTTTATCAAAATAACATTCTTAGAAACTATAAANAGAATTCGACAAGTCCAACATCATTCAATTTTGATGTCATTATGACACTTAAATATAAAAAGAACTTTCTATGGTCAAGAAAATCAATCTACACCATATGATGGGGTGTTTGGGGAAATTGGCCAATTTTATCAAAATAACATTCTTAGAAACTATAAATAAACTCACATTCTTTACCTCAAATGGGAGGAGAAGAGAAGAGTGAGTTGACTAGTAAAGCTTAACTCTTGAAATCCCGGACGTTATCATTGGTAACCTGAGATTGCAGCCTATCCCAAGAGTTCGTAGATTTGGCAGACTCACATATTGTTGAGGGTGGGCAAGTACCTATCGTGGAATTTAGAATTTTATTAATAAAGGGAGGCAATTCTGCCATTTTTCATTTTAAATATATAATATTGCTCAATTCCCCCTTGCAAGGTTTGCANAGGGAGGCAATTCTGCCATTTTTCATTTTAAATATATAATATTGCTCAATTCCCCCTTGCAAGGTTTGCAAACAAATGGGTGCATGCCTATTAAGGCGTGATTGTTGTTTAGCTTCATTAAAATACTAAAACAAGCAGATGAGTATTATTAGTTATATGAATATTAATTTCATAAAGCATAAAAAAAATTAAGTTCAATAAATAAATATTTATTTTGAAGTTATTTTTATTCTTTTAATGTAAAGACCCATGAGTTGCAGGCTCATAAATTGCTTCAGACAACTATTTGTCTTTGTTACACCATTGTAGTTAAATTAACAACAAAATACAAAAAAAAAAATTATAGATGTGGCTAAGAACTTCATCTTATTTGTATGCATTAAATCTGAATTTGTTCTGTGAATCACATCCATGGAATATAGAGTAGAATAACAGANTTAAGTTCAATAAATAAATATTTATTTTGAAGTTATTTTTATTCTTTTAATGTAAAGACCCATGAGTTGCAGGCTCATAAATTGCTTCAGACAACTATTTGTCTTTGTTACACCATTGTAGTTAAATTAACAACAAAATACAAAAAAAAATTATAGATGTGGCTAAAAACTTCGTCTTATTTGTATGCATTAAATCTGAATTTGTTCTGTGAATCACATCCATGGAATATAGAGTAGAATAACAGAGAGAAAGAGAGAGAGAGGGAGAGAGAGAGAGAGAGAGAGAGAGAGAGAGAGAGAGAGGTAGCATAATAAAGAATTGTGGAATGAGGGAATTTCTTTTGATTTTATTAGCTTTTACTATAGAAAGGACCNAGAGAGAGAGAGAGAGAGAGAGAGGGGTAGCATAATAAAGAATTGTGGAATGAGGGAATTTCTTTTGATTTTATTAGCTTTTACTATAGAAAGGACCCCCCATTTTAGATGACTAATTACATAGTTATCCTTGCTTTAATGGGGGCATTATAGAGTATTTTTTGTATTTAAAGAATTGAGGATATGGCTCAACTGGCTAATCACTTGGTTGACAAAGATTTGCAACTTGGGTTCTATAAGGGTTATTTTGTCAACGATGATGATTTGGGGCTGCCATTGGCTATGATGGATTGTTAATTGTTGAAACTTGGCTCAATCAGATTGAGTGAATTGGTCGACCATTGTGGTCTGCTTGTTGATTTGTATGGACTCTTAGACAAGGAGCTCTTGTCCCTAAATAAAGACTAGGTTATCAACAAAGGTTGAATCACCGTAATTCTACAAGTAGCTCGCTTTTTAAAAGAAAGTTTTGTTAAGGTGTTTGTAGCATGTATCATGGTGAGAACCGATGGCCTCTTAAGGAAGAACCTCATAAACTTTTATGAGGTACTGATACACCAAAATAATATACTATTTTAAGCAAATATTTTATGCTTATTTTTTGTGATATTGCACTTTAAAGAATGATATTTTTATATTTTTTTGCAGGTATATCATTTTTAGGCATTTGGAGCAAAGATGATAAAAATGACGAAATTTAGAACCAAAACAGTGAATTTTGGGATTTTGGCACATGATGTGCCAGATCGATGCATGATGCACCGTTTGACAGAGAACTAGCGCATGATGTGCCAGATTGTCGCATGATGCGCCCGAGCCGACTTTTTTGTAAATTAAGACAGTTCGAGATGAATTTTGTTCAAATTTTAAAAGGGACACTTGCTCTACACACTTATTGGAGTAATTTAATGCATTCAAACACTTTAAAAGGTTCTTTAATGAAAGGGTATGTCTCTTAGATCAAATGACACATCTTTTGAATTCAAAAGAGTTGACTTTTAGAGGAAAATTTTGAATTCTTTTCAAAGGAGGTAGCCCAAAATAAAGAGAAGACTTCATAGAGTTGGAGAGGAGAGAGAGATATATGAAAAGGAGAGAGAAAAAGTTGGCGTGAGACGCAAGAGGAGAAAAGAGGAGATGTTGTTCTACGGTTGTAAGAGGAGAGGGAATGTGTGAGATTTCTTTTTCATTACACTTCTAAGAGAGAATTGAGTGGGATTGTAAAGAGAGAAAGGCTTGGAGAGAACATGTAGGTATTTTCTTTGAAAGGATTGTGAGATAAGTTGTATCTTTTATTTCTTTTATTTTATAAACTTATTTTTATATATGAAATCTGTGTTTTTTCGCATTCTTCTCATGAATTTTGAGTAGTCTTCTTTATCATTCTCCCTACTTTGAGATAGAGTTTTGTGAAGAATATATTTTGTTTTCTATGATTTTAAATGCTAATAATTTATGATGATTTGAACTTTGATCTTCATTTACTTTTTTATCTAGCAAATTGAAATGGTAAAACTTGTTGAGAGACATATGTTCTGAAGGAGAAATGATTTGTACAACATAGGGAGAATCACATTTGATTTCATAGGAGAGTATGTCATCAATGGGATTGGGTGCAAATAAATAGGGAGATATACTTTGTTAGAAGCAGAATTGGAGATTCTAAGGTGACAGATTAAAATCCCCAATTTGTTCCATTTGATTGAAAACTAATGCGAGATTGTTAGCTCTTAGGTGAGAGAGCGATGGGAGCTCTCCAATGACAACCAGTATCCTCCTAGCCTAACCACGAAATTAGGGACCAAACTCTGGATTAGTCAATGTTCTTTATAACATTCAAAAGAGGATAAAGAATAAGATTGCTTCTATTTGGCACAAAACAGTTTTTATATATTTTTTTCAAATGATTTCAATTTTTTCACAATCCATATACTCATTGTAAAGGGGAATGATGTTTTCTTAAATTTTAACTTTCTGTCTAAACAAAAACTTTGTTTAGTTTTCATAATTTTACTTTTGAAAGTTAGTTCTTAGTTAGTTAACTTTAATTTTCAATTGTACTTTACATAGCATTTACCTTAGTAGATAATATTCAAACTTTACACTTTACTTTAATTTCTGAATTTGTAAATTATAAAATAATTTCAAAAACTTATTCAAGGAATTTCCAACTTCCCTGTGAGATCGATATCTAGGACTCCATTAGAGCTTTTTATTACTTGAGTGATACATATAATTGCGTTGATTTTAACGGGGATTTGGCAGTTTAAAACAAGTTTTAAAAGATAAACTATTTTTATAAAAGGTAACTTTTTTGGGATTATATTACATATTTATTATATATCTGTCATGTGTAATTTTGTAATATTGAAAATATTTGTAAAATTTACACATTAAATCTACCCTCACAGCANTTTGGCAGTTTAAAACAAGTTTTAAAAGATAAACTATTTTTATAAAAGGTAACTTTTTTGAGATTATATTACATATTTATTATATATTTGTCATGTGTAATTTTGTAATATTGAAAATATTTGTAAAATTTACACATTAAATCTACCCTCACAGCAGGTACTTGGTGATGTTGAAGCGAGAATTAGGCAGATGTCTTCTCAAACAAAAGCAGGGATGTAATTTGGATGATCTATTTGTTAGTGTGTCGATAGACACGCCTAAGAATTACCTATTTATATATATATATATATATNCCGCTGGGGAAAGCTTCTCTTCATTAAAATCAATAAATATTATCTTCATACATCGGTAATGTGTCCATGTTCCTCTTGGATCAGATTACCCTTCTTCTGTTGGCATACTTTACCCATTTCTGTCTTGGGAAAGTACGGTCAATTCTTTTGACCTTCAGAATCATCTATTCAACCTTCCTGGAACAGAGTGATTAAGGAGGCCATTAAGGACATTCTGATCTTTATATGGGGTCTTACTCCCAATAAGTGTGTAAGTGGACTAGTTTCACCTGGACATTGTGTAAAGTGGGTCTCGCAGTGGGTCCTAAAACATTTTAATTTTGCAAATTAGACCATACTGCGCAAATTGTAAATTTTAATCAAATCTTGTTGAAAATTTGGAAATTTTTATTAACCTAGTCTTTAGACTTCCCTTTGTTAGTTTTAGTGTTTGCGCTAAAACTACAACATTTTGGCCATATAACTAACCCCAACACTTTCTTTTGTATAGTTGTTGCAATGACCTACCCAACGTTAACATTCATCTGCAACCTGCCAATAAGCCGCAAGGCCCGCAATGTTGCTACTATCATCAAGTTTGGAACAGAATTTGAAGATCTCGAGGTCACCCTCGGGAAGTCTCCTTTTGTTGTTATGAAAATTGCTGCTCCAGAAATACAAGAGCCAGTTGCTGAATTCAACTTGAACTCCCTTGATGACTTTCCAGTTCACAAGAAAATCAAGACCTCTGCTACTGACACCATAACACCAAAAAAGACAGTTGTCCCCGCCACTAAGGGAAAAGAAATCATGATAATAGAAAATCCGACTGAAGGGTTAGCTTCCATACCTTCAACTTTCGAAATTGGATCAAGTTCGAAGACTATACCGTTAACCCGGTCTCAGAAGAGAAACCACAATAAGAAAGCCCGAAAAGCAGCTAAAATTCAGATCCCTGAGAAAATACCTACTGAAGAAGAACTTCAACAGAAAGAAGAAGAATTACCAGAAATCTATCCAATGCTGAGAGGAGGCAAATTCTATCCTCTTATGAATACCGATGGACATAAAAATGTCCAAAAGATTGCTACTACTCTGCCAATCTTTCATGAACAGAGTAGGGGAAGGAATAAATTCCATCCCATCTCTCAAGTTAGTACAATTTTTCAGCAATTGGCTGTCAAAGAGAGTTGTTCAGTCTATGAGTTACTCAGACAAATGTGACACGCAATATCCCCTCGAATGAAAGAAGGAATTCTGAGGGATGTTAAATCCAAAAAAAAAATATCTTCTCATACTTCTGTTTGGTCCCATTTGGGAAATAGATTTTAATACTACAAGACATTGACCCATAAAATCAAGATTGGGTCCAAGAATTTTGCAAAGATATTTATCTAACACTGTATATCTCCTTTCAACATGTTAATAATTCTAGGACACCTTGTCCTGAATCATCATGGTTGAGAAGAAGATGTGGATACCCAAGGTTGTATCACCGATACAGTCTGATAAACCTGATCAAGAATAAAATTAGAATCTGAAGTATCTGATATTATTAAAGATTATTGCCACTGAAATGGAGAAGGAAACCCCACAAGGTTCTCCAAAAGCAAGCGATATATCACAAATTGAAGAGAAAGTCGAAAAACTTCGAGATGAGATCTATGAGTTAGCTCGGAACATGTCACGAATTGAAGATAAAGTTGAAAAACTTCGAGATGAGATCTATGAGTTAGCTCGGGAGCATGGAGTCTTCATAAGTGAAGAAGATGAAGACTTTGATTATAGTGACTATCTTGAAGAAGGCTTCATGGATATCTAAAAAAACTTCGAGATGAGATCTATGAGTTAGCTCGAGAACATGGAGTCTCCGTAAGTGAAGATTTTGATTACAATGATTATCTTGAAGAAGACTTCATAGATATCCATGTTGTTGAAACAAGAGCTTCTGCATCCTGAATACAGTGACTATCTTGAAGAAGACTTCATGGATATCCATGTTGTTGAAACAAGAGCTTCTGCATCATCACGAAATGAAAATGACGTCGAGGAAATGCAAAGAGCCCTTCTCCAGAAAGATGAACTTGTCAGTTCACTGTAGAAAAAGATCATGGAAGAAATGCAAAGAGCCCTTCTCCAAAAAGATGAACTTGTTAGTTCATTGGAGAAAAACGAAGAAATGCAAAGAGCCCTTCTCCAAAAAGATGAAATGTCAATTCATTGGAGAAAAAAATAGAAGAAATGACCGCCACTATGACTGCTATGGCCAGAATCTAAGGTCAGTCACAAACACCGCAGTCAGCATCTCCAGATGTCAATCGACCAGAAGTTATACACATTACAGAAGAAAAAAGAGAGGTAACATCAGCCAACAAAGAAGAGCAACCAAGAAAAGANCAGAGTTGGTCGAATAGTTAACAAAATTTTAAGATTGCTTCGCCTGGAGTTATGATGAAATGCCAGGACTATCAATGGAAGTTGTAGTTCATAAACTCGGGGTAGACAAAGATATAACCCCAATAAAATAAGCCCCAAGAAGAATTCGCCTCGAAATTGAACAACAAGTCATTGCCGAGGTAAAGAAATTGATAAATGCTAAATTCATACGAGAAGAACAATATCCCACATGAATAGCTAATATTGTTCCAGTTAAAAAGAAAAATGGACAAATACGAGTCTGTGCCGACTTCAGAGACTTGAATAAAGCGTGTCCGAAAGATGAGTTTCCACTACGAATACTAGAAATGATGGTGGATATTGCTTCAACACATGAAATCTTCTCCTTCATGGATGGATCAACAGAATATAACCAAATAAAGATGGCTCCTGAAGATACAACACTTACAGCTTTCAGAACACCAATCGGAATTTTCTGCTACACAGTAATGTCGTTTGGTTTGAAGAACGCCGGAGCAACATACCAACGAGCAATGACGAGGATTTTTGATGACCTCATTCACAATCAAGTAGAATGCTACGTGGATGATTTGGTCATCAAAAGTAAACAAAAATTAGACCATTTATGTTTGTTTTTGAAAAATTACAACAATATAATCTCAAGATGAATCCCATAAAGTACGCATTCGGTGTCACTTCTGGGAAGTTCCTTGGATTTGTTGTTTGTCATCGGGGAATCGAGATCGACCCGGAGAAGATTNTAGAAAATAGCCCCCAAACTTCAAAAATCCATATCTTTGCATAGAAAATTCATAAAAATAAACTAAAAATACCCCCTTGCTCAATGGACAGAGGAGAATCATGTGAAATTATTTTCATATTAATTTGATGCATAAATTATTTTTAAAAAATGAATTAGGGTTAGGGGTTTTTCAATTCTCGTTCATATGGAATTAATACCTTAACTCCAAATTTTTATATGTTGTAGCCTCTGTCTAGGTGAATGATATATCGAATTAATACCTTAACTCCAAATTTTTATATGTTGTAGCCTCTGTCTAGGTGAACAAGTGGAATTAAAACCTTAACTCTAAATTTTTATATCTTGTAGCCTCTGTCTAGGTGAACAATTTGATTATCACCTTGACCCCAAATTTTTATATGTTGTAGCCTCTATCTAGGTACACAATTTGAGCATTTTTTCTACATAGGAGATCTCTAGACAGAGATCTTAATTTTCTAAGTTTTTATGCATTTTCTATTCAAATAATTATAGAAAATATGTGGCTTAAAACATTCTACAAAAATTCATGTTAGTTTCCTATGGCCAGAGTAGTCTTAGGAAATAATTTCATGATTTTTTTAAAATCCAAACATCACTGTTTTGAGCAAACTCTAATTTGCTTAAAATATTTAATTTGGAGTACATAGAGATTAAAATCACTTGATTTTTGTTCTCCATTGTGGCTCATGAGTCAGAGAACTCTTCATAAAAGTTTCAAAGGATTTTGAGATCATT
Source organism: Phalaenopsis hybrid cultivar (assembly GCA_002079205.1). NCBI lineage: Eukaryota > Viridiplantae > Streptophyta > Magnoliopsida > Asparagales > Orchidaceae > Phalaenopsis > Phalaenopsis hybrid cultivar. The sequence continues at coordinate 52,416 of JXCR01134431.1, forward strand.
TGATATTTTTAATTAATTTTTAAAGATCATCATCAAATTAACATTTAAATAATTTTTAAAAATCAAAATAGAACTCCAAAAATTATCAAACCTAGTTTTTTGAGTTCTCTGACATCAGAGAGATTTAATAAAAATAAAAATATATTTAAAATAAAAACTTAATTTTTAGGTTATTTTTAATTATTTTTAGTAATTAAAAAAAATAAAAAAAACATAAAATATTAAACTCATGGAAATATTTCAAATTACTTCCTAAACACTTAGGAATCATTGGAATATTTTTTCAAGGTCTAAAAATAAAGATATCTATTTTTAAACCTTAAAAATGATTTTTAAGGCTTAAAAATAGAATCTTTACCAAAAATAATTCTAAAAAATCAAATAAAATCAGAAAAATATAAAATAAATTTCTCTAGGCTTCCTGACCTCAGAGAGATTTTCCAAAAATATAAAACATATTTTTTAACATATTAAATATTTTATTTTTATTAAAGTCCTCAAAACTTAAATTAATTTTAATAAATCACAAAAAATTTAAAAAATCATGAAATTTTGGCCAGATGACTTTCTGGTCTAGTGCTACATTACATAAAAATTTTAAGTGATTAGAAGTTATCTTAATCATCTTTTGGAATTTTTTTTGAAAATGCACATTTTTGCATGAAAATAATTATATGAATTAAATTAAATTGTGAAATTCATTGTGAAAATGCATATTTTTGCATAAAAATAATTATATGAATTAAATTAAATTGTGAAAATTCACATTGGATCCTCTGATGTATTAATTTACCTATTATTAGGGTTACATAAAAATCTCAAAGTCATTTTAACTTAAATTTGACAAATTATGAAAGTTTGGACCCTTAGGGNATGTTTTTGGTTTTAGGTACAAGAAATGGATTTTGGAGGAAATAGAAAAAAAAAAGTGAAATTTGGAGCTAAAATGAGCAAGGAAGAAAATTCAGGCCTGACACATTTTGATGTCTTTCTTGGCTTAGTCTTTTTTACATTTATCACATATTTTTGAATGAAATTGAACTTTAAATAAAAGTTTTTTTCATGATTATTTTGTAAGTATAACAAATTTTGAGTGAAATGAAACTGAAACGGGCGAAACGGACCTAAAACGGAGCGAAACGGGGCAAAATGGTGATGTTGCCTGCAAGGTGGCACCTGGGCCCCTGAAATTGACGCATAGGTGCCATAAACGGTTAAGGTCAAATTTTTGATGATTTTGGGCAATTTTGGGATTTTTTGGAAGATTTTGAACAACTTGCACTCCCCATGGAGTGGTTTAATGAATCTAGATACTTGGAAAAGCTTTTGAATGAAGTGGTGCGTCGCTTGAATTAAAGAGGTGTGTCTCTTGGAGTGAAGAGATGATCCTCTTAGGAAAATGAGATGTTTTGCGTCTCTTTAAAAAGATGGGCTTGGTGCCTCTCATGAAGAGTCTAGGAGGGGTGCTTAGGAGAGATTTATAAAGGATTTTGGTGTTCTTCTTCAAGGTGGCGTGTGTGCGTGTATGTGTGTGTGAGAAGAGAAGTCTCTTGTGGAGCATTGTTGCCTTTTAGAATGTTGGAAGAAGTGCAAGGTTTGTTATTTGCTTTGCAAAGAGGGCATGAATCTTCTGTAAAAATAAGTCTTGGTCTCTTTTGTATTTGTTTTGAATTACTACAATAAAGTTGTGTGTTTTTCAATGTCATTTGCAATGAAGAATCCATGTGTTTTGTTCATGCTTAGCGAGTAGTTTTTTTTTACTATTTCTCCTTGTGATGAGAATTAATTATGTGTTGGATTAAAATGGTTTGAAGATTTATTTTATTTTAACATTTGTGATGGTATTCACTTGAACTTAATTTACATTGCAATTTAAGCATGTTGTAGTGTTAAAATTTATTGTAATTGTACTAAGATTTGAGAGGGCAGTGAAATTCTCAATAAAGTTGAATCACATTTAATTTTATGGATGAGAATTTAGTACATTAGGGACAGTGCAAATAAATAGGGAAATAAGCTTTGATGGGTGCAGAATTGATGATTTTAGGGTGACCGACTAAAATCACCAAATTGGTCCAAGTGTTTGTAAACTAAAGTGAGATGTTAGGCCTCACGTAAGGGGAACGTGAAAACTCTAAGGTGAGAGCTTAGTATCTTCCCAGCCTAACCGCAAATTTACGACTAAACTCATAATTGCTTATATTTATCACAACACTATATTTTTAACAATAAGTATTTGATTCCCACACTAAGTATTTTGTCATAGCAAGGGGCAAGTGATTTTAAATATTTAATATCTTTCCAAAATTTAATAAGTCTCCTTATAGTTGANATTTTTGGTTTTAGGTACAAGAAATGGATTTTGGAGGAAATAAAAAAAGATGAAATTTGGAGCCAAAATGAGCAAGGAAGAAAATTCAGGCCTGACACACTTTGATGTCTTTCTTGGCTTAGTCTTTTTTACATTTATCACATATTTTTGAATGAAATTGCACTTTAAATAAAAGTTTTTTTCATGATTATTTGTAGGTATAACAAATTTTGAATGAAATGAAACTGAAACGGGTGAAACAGACCTGAAACAGAGCGAAACGGGGCAAAATGGTGATGTTGCCTGCAAGGTGGCACCTGGGCCCCTGAAACTGACGCCTAGGTGCCATAAACGGTTAAGGTCAAATTTTTGATGATTTTGGGCAATTTTGGGATTTTTTGGAAGATTTTGAACAACTTGCACTCCCCATGGAGTGGTTTAATGAATCTAGATACTTGGAAAAGCTTTTGAATGAAGTGGTGCGTCGCTTGAATTAAAGAGGTGTGTCTCTTAGAGTGAAGAGATGATCCTCTTAGGAAAATGAGATGTTTTGCGTCTCTTTAAAAAGAGGGGCTTGGTGCCTCTCATGAAGAGTCTAGGAGGGGTGCTTAGGAGAGATTTATAAAGGATTTTGGTGTTCTTCTTCAAGGTGGCGTGTGTGCGTGTATGTGTGTGTGAGAAGAGAAGTCTCTTGTGGAGCATTGTTGCCTTTTAGAATGTTGGAAGAAGTGCAAGGTTTGTTATTTGCTTTGCAAAGAGGGCATGAATCTTCTGTAAAAATAAGTCTTGGTCTCTTTTGTATTTGTTTTGAATTACTACAATAAAGTTGTGTGTTTTTCAATGTCATTTGCAATGAAGAATCCATGTTTTTTGTTCATGCTTAGCGAGTAGTTTTTTCTTACTATTTCTCCTTGTGATGAGAATTAATAATGTGTAGGATTAAAATGGTTTGAAGATTTATTTTATTTTAACATTTGTGATGGTATTCACTTGAACTTCATTTACATTGCAATTTAAGCATGTTGTAGTGTTAAAATTTATTGTAATTGTACTAAGATCTGAGAGGGCAGTGAAATTCTCAATAAAGTTGAATCACATTTAATTTTATGGATGAGAATTTAGTACATTAGGGACAGTGCAAATAAATAGGGAAATAAGCTTTGATGGGTGCAGAATTGATGATTTTAGGGTGACCGACTAAAATCACCAAATTGGTCTAAGTGTTTGTAAACTAAAGCGAGATGTTAGCCCTCAGGTAAGGGGAACGTGAAAACTCTAAGGTGAGAGCTTAGTATCTTCCCAGCCTAACCGCGAATTTACGACTAAACTCATAATTGCTTATATTTATCACAACACTATATTTTTAACATTAAGTATTTGATTCCTACACTAAGTATTTGGTCATAGCAAGGGGCAAGTGATTTTAAATATTTAATATCTTTCCAAAATTTAATAAGTCTCCTTATAGTTGATTTTTATTTAATTTTGTTAATTATAATTTTAACTTTAAATTAGCAAATTTAGGAAAACCAAAGTTTTCAAAAATTCTAAACAAAGACCTGATATTAGTAGACTAGAATTAGCCTAAGGGATTTCTTAACTTGCTTCTCTGTGAGATTGATTCTGGGGTCTTTAAAAGAACCTTATATTCCTTGAAAAGATATGTATACTTGCGTAGTACCCCTATTGTGTAAATAATTTTTTTAATTTCATAACATTTTAATTTAGATAAATTGGGTCAAATTTTTTGTCATCTTTTGAAAGCTAAATTACTTTGNAATATGTATACTTGCGTAGTACCTCTATTGTGTAAATATTTTTTTAAATTTCATAACATTTTAATTTAGATAAATTGGGTCAAATTTTTTGTCATCTTTTGAAAGCTAAATTACTTTGTAATTGCAAGTCAGGTCAAGTTTTTGCCACCGTTGTCGAGGAAGCTTCAGTAAGAACTTTGGGAGAATTTTAGTTAAACCTATAAGACTTAGATTTTTAAATTATTGTTTTATTATCTAGTATGTTTAATTATTGTGTGTTTATTTTATCAAAATAANGCCGTTGTTGACGAAGCTTCAGTAAGAACTTTGGGAGAATTTTAGTTAAACCTATATGACTTAGATTTTTAAATTATTGTTTTATTATCTAGTATGTTTAATTATTGTGTGTTTATTTTATCAAAATAAAGCAAAATCTAAAATACCAAAAATATTTATGATATTTGTCCTATTAATTAAGTCTTTAAATTTGTATGCATAGTTCAGGAGCTACAGAGCTTGAATTTTACGACCCAAATTTGGAGAGAACTTTTAGGATTATGAATAAAAAAAGACTCCATGAATTTAATGTAAAAAATTGTAGATCAACAATATAATGAATATTAGGAATTGGATTATAGTGTTAGTAGCTTCAAAAGAGTAAACCCCAAGAGAGTAGTGAATTTTCAAGTAGATATACTTACTATTTTACTTCTTTGGCTGTAGATATTTCGCAAAAGTTAGATCAATATGTTGAATCTTATCCTCAAGGGCCCCAAAATATTGAGGAAAGTTTATCTGGACAATGGATCGAAACCTACTCTTTTGGAACTAGCCATGAGATATACAATCCTTATTCTGATTATTACAACTCAGATTGGGAAAATCATTCAAACTTTAACTGGAATAATAATTTTTGAGGAGAAAACTAATTGTGTTAAGATAATCAATGTAATCAGACTTATAATTGGATTAATCAGAATAATTTTAATATTGGACTTTCTTTTCTTGATGGATTTAACTTCAACCCACAAAATGAGGAAAATGAGTTATTAGAAGTGGTTGTTATTCAAATGCAGAGTCAGTGGGAAAGTCTAGGGGCCGCAAATAGGAATNTAGGAGAAAACTAATTGTGTTAAGATAATCAATGTAATCAGAATTATAATTGGATTAATCATAATAATTTTAATGTTGGACTTTCTTTTCTTGATGGATTTAACTCAACCCACAAAATGAGGAAAATGAGTTATTAGAAGTGATTGTTATTCAAATGCAGAGTCAGTGGGATAGTCTAGGGGCCGAAAATAAGAATATGGAAAATTAACTAGAACAGATTATTAAAGCAATTAAAAGTTATCCTCCATAGATTTTACTTAGTGACTCTCAGATAGACCTTGAGAAGAAGAACAATGAGCAAGATAATGATATCAAACTAAGAATTAGAGGATATATTTCAAAAGAACATTGAAATGAGAAATTAGGAAAAAGAGATTGAGAGACTAAAGGAAGAAATACATAAGGAAATAAAGAAATCCACTTCGTTAATTAAGGTAGATATAGAAAGACCACCTCCATCATTTCCTCAGAGAATATTAATACAAAAGTTGGACAAAAAAAATTCAAGATTTATAGAAGAATTCAAAAAATTAACTTAAAATGTTTCATTTGCTGAGGCATTAGAACAAATGGCTGGTTATGTGAAGTTTAAGAAGGAGATTCTTATGAAAAAATAAGTTTAAGGATAATGCAATATCTAGCTTTATGAATGCAATAATTGAGCCAATAATATATCCTANTAGAACAAATTATTAAAGCAATTAAAAGTTATCCTCCATAGATTTTACTTAGTGAATCTCAGATAGACCTTGAGAAGAAGAACAATGAGCAAGATAATGATATCAAACTAAGAATTAGAGGATATATTTCAAAAGAACATTGAGTTGAGAAATTAGGAAAAATTGATTGAGAGACTAATGGAAGAAATACATAAGGAAATAAAGAAATCCACTTCGTTAATTAAGGTAGATATAGAAAGACCACCTCCATCATTTCCTCAGAGAATATTAATACAAAAGTTGGACAAAAAAAATTCAAGATTTATAGAAGAATTCAAAAAATTAACTTAAAATATTTCATTTGCTGAGGCATTAGAACAAATGGCTGGTTATGTGAAGTTTAAGAAGGAGATTCTTGACGAAAAAATAAGTTTAAGGATAATGCAATATCTAGCTTTATGAATGCAATAATTGAGCCAATAATATATCCTATAGTAGTATCTTAGGGGGAAGAATTTGAAGATAACTTGAGACAGAAGAGTAACCTAGTAGAATTTAATCCACAATCTGAATCATTTACAGAGAATCTGAACCAAAATTTAAGAGATCTTGAATTATCATATAAATATCCATTTCTTATAAATTTTAAGGANCAGTAACCTAGTAGAATTTAATCCACAATCTGAATCATTTAGAGAGAATCTGAACCAAAATTTAAGAGATCTTGAATTATCATATAAATATCCATTTCTTATAAATTTTAAGGATGATATTAATATGCAAATTAAGAAAATCTTTGGAAGAATATTGGATCTAAAAAGAAACATGAAGAATTTTAATCTTAATATAGCTGAAAAGGAAGAGCTAAAATTAAAATTGAAATTTAAGGATTTAGTAGGAATCCCAGGATCTGAGAAAGATTGGGTGATTGACCAAAGATTACTTAAATGGAATCTTGATCATGGTGGAATCCTTCATTAGCCTGGCCACGTTAAACCATGCGCTTCGTGGAAGGCACCCAATAGTTATCTTTGTTGGAGTGCTTATTAATGAAAGTCNTCAAAGATTACTTAAATGGAATCTTGATCATGGTGGAATCCTTCATTAGCCTGACCACGTTAAACCATGCGCTTCGTGGAAGGCACCCAATAGTTATCTTTGTTGGAGTGCTTATTAATGAAAGTCTGTTTTTATTTATGTGGCAAACTTTGTTATGTAGGTGTCTTTAAGTTTGTTAATTGTGTCGATTGATATATGTGTCTTGTGTAGTGAACTATGCTTGAATATTTGTTTTTATGCAACGAATGCTTTTGTTNATGTTTTTATTTATGTGGCAAACTTTGTTATGTTGGTGTCTTTAAGTTTGTTAATTGTTTCGATTGATATATGTGTCTTGTGTAGTGAACTATGCTTGAATATTTGTTTTTATGCAACGAATGCTTTTGTTGTTTTTGTTAGATGGACTTATCTTTATATTCAAGCCTTATTTATTATATAGCTAACATAAAATTTATAAATATCTACTTTTATACTAAGAACCAGAAAAAAAGTTGATGCTTTCTTTTTAGTTGAATTTAATTTTTAGCATGTATTTATCAATTTCAAAATTTTCTTTATGTCATATTTAATTGTACTTATTGGAAAATATTTANCACCAGAACGAAAGTTGATGCTTCCTTTTTAGTTGAATTTAAATTTTAGCATGTATTTATCAATTTCAAAATTTTCTTTATGTCATATTTAATTGTACTTATTGGAAAATATTTAAAAATACAAGTTTGGGGGGAAGAAAAATTTGTAAAACTTAAACTTTATTCGTCCTGAGTACCATGTATTTAATTTGATATCACTTTTACAATAACTTATGGTATGTGGCCTTACCTTTAGGTTACTATAATTTTGATTTTTAGGAATGTTAGAAAAACAACTTTGTTGAAATCCTATGTTAAGAAATTGTTCGAGAGTTAAGATATTTCGTAAGAAATATTAGGAAAATGATTTTGTTATTTATTGTAGAAATGAGTTGAATATTTGAAAAGCTAAGATTCTTAGATTTATACTTTATGAGAATTGAGCCTTTATTGAAACCTTTTTCAATCTAATACTTAAAATTTTAAAAACTGAGGGAAAGTTTTGTTTTTTGTACTTTAGAAAGAGGATAGTAAAATTCAAAATTATTAAAGGCCTATTCAGATATAAGAATCCTCCCATATAAAAAAGAAAAGAGAGTAAGGATTAAAAAGATCTTGAAAGAAAATAAAAATAAAAGAAAAAGAAAAGTAAAAAAGACAATATGTGAGGATAAGGTTAAGGAAAAGCATAATTAAAAATTGGTTTCAATTGAATCTTTTTAAATGCAAAAACTTAGAAACAAACCTAAGCTTATTCATNAAAAAAAGAAAAGAGAGTAAGGATTAAAAAGATCTTGAAAGAAAATAAAAATAAAAGAAAAATAAAAGTAAAAAAGACAATATGTGAGGATAAGGTTAAGGAAAAACATAATTAAAAATTGGTTTCAATTGAATCTTTTTAAATGCAAAAACTTAGAAACAAACCTAAGCTTATTCATNTCATGTGCTTTCTCCATGCTTAGTGAGTAGTTTTAATGTCATTTATAATAAGAACTAAGTAAGTGTAGGATTAAAATGGTTTGAAGATATCTTTTATTTTGAAATTAGTGATGGTATTCACTTGTAGTTTATTTACATTGCAATTTAGGTATGTTACAGTGTTAAAATTCATTGTAATTGCATTAAGATTCTAGAGGGTGGTGTAATTCTCAATAAAGTTGAATCACATTTGATTTCATGGATGAGAATGTAGTCCATGGGGTTAAGTGCAAATAAATAGAGAAATAAACTTTGNCTAAGATAAAATTATAGGAAACTCTACTAAAACACAAAACCTCAAATCAACAAATTTATTTCTTAAAGTTATTGGGTTACTTGAGGACAACTAACATTTAAGTTTGGAGGAATTTGACACGCCTAAAAACCTATTTATATATATTTATATTTTAGGCTTAATTTTAATGATATTGAAATTAAAATGAACGTTTTTTCATGTTTTTGGTTTCGGGTATAAGAAATGGACTTTTGGAGAAAATGAAGCAAAAATGGTGTAATTTGGAGCCAAAACTAGTAAGGAGAAAATTCTAACCAAACACATTACGATATGTCTTTCTATGTTTAATCTCCTTTAAATTTATCACATATTTTTTAATGAAATTACACTTTAAAGAAATGCTATTTTCATACTTATTTTGTAGGTATAAAAATTTGGAGCGAAATAAAATAGAAACAAGATGAAATGGAGTTGAAACATGGCAAAACGGGTCAAAACAGTGGAGCTTCCTGTAGGGTGGCACCTAGGTACCCAAACTGGTGCCTAGGTGTCAGAAGACAGAGAAAACGGTGCCTAGGCAGCCAAAACTGGCTCCTATGCGCCAGAAACGGTTAACAGGTGGATTTTTTACTATTTCAGGCAATTATGGGATGTTCTGAAAGATTTTAAACAACTTGTATGCCCCATGGAGTGGTTCAATGAATCTAGACACTTGGAAAGCTTTTGGANCAAAACTGGCTCCTACGCGCCAGAAACGGTTAACAGGTGGATTTTTTACTATTTCAGGCAATTATGGGATGTTTTGAAAGATTTTAAACAACTTGTATGCCCCATGGAGTGGTTCAATGAATCTAGACACTTGGAAAGCTTTTGGATGATGTGGGTGTCTTTTGAAGTGAAGAGTTGTGTCTCTTGGAGTGAAGAGATGTGCCTCTTGGGAAAAGTTGGTGTTTTGTGTTTTTTTTTTTAAATAGGAGCTTAACACCTCTCATGAAGAGTCTAGGAAGGGTTTTTAGGAGAGATTTGGAGAGAAGTTTGGTGTGCCTCTTCAAGGTGGCGCGTGTGTGAGTGTTTGCGTTAGAGGATAAGTCTCTACTGGAGTCTTGGTGGCTGTTGGAATGTTAGAAGAAGTGTNCTAAATAGGAGCTTAACACCTCTCATGAAGAGTCTAGAAAGGGTTTTTAGGAGAGATTTGGAGAGAAGTTTGGTGTGCCTCTTCAAGGTGGCGCACGTGTGAGTGTTTGCGTTAGAGGATAAGTCTCTACTGGAGTCTTGGTGGCTGTTGGAATGTTAGAAGAAGTGTAAGGTTTGCTATTTGCTTTGCAAGGAGGGCATGAATCTTCTGTAAAGATAAGCCTTGGACTCAATTTGTATATGTTTTGAATTAATACAATAAAGTTGTGTGTTTTTTAATGTCATTTGCAATGAAGAATCCATGTGCTTTCTCCATGCTTAGTGAGTAGTTTTAATGTCATTTACAATGAGAACTAAGTAAGTGTAGGATTAAAATGGTTTGAAGATATCTTTTATTTTGAAATTAGTGATGGTATTCACTTGTAGTTTATTTACATTGCAATTTAGATATGTTACAGTGTTAAAATTCATTGTAATTGCATTAAGATTCTAGAGGGTGGTGTAGTTCTCAATAAAGTTGGATCACATTTGATTTCATGGATGAGAATGTAGTCCATGGGGTTAAGTGCAAATAAATAGAGAAATAAACTTTGATGGGCACAAAATTGTTGATTTTATGGTGATAGACTAAAATTAGCAATTTTGTCTAGGTGTTTGGGAACTAAAGCGAGATGTTAGCCAGGCGAGGAGAATGTGGGAACTCTAAGGTGAGAGCTTAGTATCTTCCCAGCCTAACAACGGATTTAGAGACTAAACTCATGATTATCCAATATTCTTTATTGTTCGTAAAGAGTNGCAAAATTGTTGATTTTATGGTGATAGACTAAATTTAGCAATTTTGTCTAGGTGTTTGGGAACTAAAGCGAGATGTTAGCCAGGCGAGGGGAATGTGGGAACTCTAAGGTGAGAGCTTAGTAACTTCCCAGCCTAACAACGGATTTAGAGACTAAACTCATGATTATCCAATATTCTTTATTGTTCGTAAAGAGTATAAAGAATATAATTGCTTCTATTTTTCACAAAATTATATTTTTAAATTTAAGCATTTGATTCCTACTAATTATGATCTCATCACAAAGGGAAAGGGATTTTATTTATTTAATATCTTTCCAAAATTTAAAAAGTCTCATTAGTGTTAGCTTTTATTTAATTTTGTTAATTATAATTTTACCATAAAATTAGTAAATTTAGGAAAACAAAAGTTTTTGAAAATTCCAAACTAAGACCTAATAGTAGTAGACTAGAATTAGCTTAAGGGAATTCTTACCTCACTTTTCTGTGAGATCGATATTGGGGTCTTTAAGAAAACCCTATATTACTTGAAATGATACGTATACTTCTGTAGTACCCATAGTGTGTAAATCATTTTCTAAATTTAATAACATTTCAATTTTGCACACTAGCCATTGAAGAAATTTGGATCAAATTTTTTGCCATCTTTTGAAAATTAAATTAATGTGTAATTGGGGTTGGGTCAAGTTTTTGCTACTATTATCGGGGAAGCTTCGGTAAGAACTTTAGAAGAATTTTAGTTAAATCTATAAGAGTTAGATTTGACAATTATAGTGTTATTATCTAATATGTTTAATTATTGTGTGTTTATTTTATATAAAAAAAGAGAAATCCAAAATACCAAAAATATTTTTGATATCTGTCCTTTTACTTAAGTATTTAAATTTGTATCGTAGTTCAAGAGGTGCAAACCTTGAATTTTACGCCCAAGATTTGGAGAGAACTTTTAGGAGGATTATGAATCAGAAAATATTCCATGAATTTAAAGTAAAAATGGCAGATCAACAATATAATGAATATTCAGATTTGATTTATAATGCTAGTAGCTTCGAAAGAGTAAACCTCAAGAGAGTAGCAGATTTTTAAGTAGATATGCTTACTATTTTAACTTCATAGGTTGCAGATATTTTGAGGACGTTAGATCAATACGTAGAAAGTTATCCTTAAGGGCCCCCAAATATTGAGGAAAATTTATTTGGGAATTTGATTGAAACTAACTCTTTTGGAACCACCAATGAGATATACATTCCTTATTCTAATTATTACAACCATGTTAGGAAAGTTATTCAAACTTTAACTGGAATAACAATTTTGGAGGAGAAAACCAATTATGAGAAGTTAATTAATTTATCTAACTTATAATTAGAATAATAAGGGTAATTTTAATTTTGGACTTTCTTTCCTTCAAGGATTTAACTTCAACCCAAAAATGAGGAGGAGTTATTAGAAGTGGTTGTTATTCAAATGCAGAGTCAGTTGGAAAGACTAGGGCCACAATTAGGAGTATGGAAAATCAATTGGAACAAATTATTAATGCAATTAACAGTTATCCTCCAGAGATTTTACATAGTGAACCCTGAGATAGACCTTAAGGAGAAGAATGATGAGCAAGATAAAGATATTGAACTAAGAATTAGAAGAGAATTGGAGGTTATATTTTAAAAGAACATTGAGTTGAGAAATGAGGAAAATAGATTGAGAGGCCAATGAAAGAAATTCTGAATGAATTAAAGAAATCTATTTCATCAATCAAAATAATTATAGAAAGATCACCTCCATCATTTCCTAAGAAAATATTGATACAAAATATGCCCAACAATTCTCAAGATTTATAGAAGAATTCAGGAAATTAATTATAAATATTCTACTTGCCGAGGCATTAGAACGAATGCCTTGTTTTGTGAAGTTTAAGAAGGAGATTCTTGACAAAAAAAAGTTTAAGGATAATGCAATATCTAGCTTTATGAATGAAATAATTGAGCCAATAATATATCCTATAGTAGTTAGTATCTCAAGAAGAAGAATTAGAAGATAACTTGAGACAGAAGGGCAACCTAGTAAAATTTAATCCACAATCTAATTCATTTAGAAGAATCCAATCCAAAGTTTAGGAGATCTTGAATTATCATATATAGATCCATTTCTTATAATTTTTAAGGATGATATTAATACGTAAATTGAGAAAATCATTTGAAGAATATTGGATCTAGAAAGAAACATGAAGAATTATAATCTTAATGAAGCTGAAAAGGAATAGCTGAAATTAAAATTAAAATTTGAGGATTTAGTAGGAATCCCAAGATCTGAAAAAGGTTGGGTGATTGATCAAGGATTACTTAAATAGAATTTTGATCTTGGTGGAATCCTTTGTCAATATGGTGATGTTAGATCAAACGCTTCATGGGAGGCACCCCATGGTTATCTTTGTTGGTGTGCTATGAAAGTGTGTTTTTGTTTATGAGTCAAGCTTTGTTATGTAGGTGTCTTTAAGTTTGTTGATTGCGTCGATTGATATATGTGTGTTGTGTAGTGAACTATGCTTGAATATTTATTTTTATGGAAAGAATGTTAGTGTTGTTTGTGTTAGATGGACTTATCTTCATATTCAAGCCTTATTTATTTATATAGCAATTCCTTCAAATGCAAACTTGAAAATTATTTATGTCTATTTATATACTTCGTACCTGTACGAAAGCTTATGCTTCCTTTTTAGTTTAATTTAATTTTTAGCATGTATTTATCAATTTCAATTTTTTCTTCCTATCATATTTAATTGTAGTTATTGGAAAATATTTTAAAATTCAAGTTTGGGCAAAAGAAAAATTTGTAAAACTTAACTTTATTTTTCCTGAGTAGCACATATTTAATTTGATATCACTTTTAAGATGACTTGTGGCAAACTTTAGATTACTATAATTTTAATTTTAAGGATGTTAGAAAAATAACTTTGTTGAAATCTTATGTGAAGAAACTACTCTAGACTTAAGATACTTCATAGGAAATATTAGAAAAATGATTTTGTTATTTATGGTTGAAAGGAGTTTAGTATTTGAAAAACTAAGATTCTTAGATTTATACTTTATGAGAATTGAGTCTCTATTAAAACCTTTTTCAATCTAATACATACAATTTTAAAAAGTGATGGAAAGTTTTGAATTTTGGCCTTTTGAAAGAGGATAGTGAAATTCAAAATTATTAAAGGCTTATTCAGGTACAGTAATCCTCACATAAAAAAAATAAAAGAGGATAAGGAGTAAAAAGATTCCGAAAGAAAAGAAAGAGAAAAGAAAAAGAAAAATAAAAAGACAATATGTGAGGAGAAGCTTGAGGAGAAGTCTAATGAGAATTTAGTTTCAAATGAATATTTTCATGTAAAAAGAATTAAAAACAATCTTAAGCTTATTCTTATTTCAAAAAAAAAGAAAACAAATTATTGGTCAAATTGGTATTAATAAGGTGCTTAAATTCTATTTTTAAACTTTTTATGAATCTTGAGTTTGACAAGTTGCAATAACTTTTGAAATAAATAGAAAATCAGGATTTCTAAGTTGAATATAAGATATGCTTACACTCTAGTTCTTGGTTGATTTACTATAATATCTGCTAAGTTATACTGTAATATTTCTGAGTGAACTAAAACCCATGACCTCAAATCAACAAATTTAGTTTTTAAAGNAATGATTTTGTTATTTATGGTTGAAAGGAGTTTAGTATTTGAAAATCTAAGATTCTTAGATTTATACTTTATGAGAATTGAGCCTCTATTGAAACCTTTTTCAATCTAATACATACAATTTTAAAAAGTGAGGGAAAGTTTTGAATTTTGGCCTTTTGAAAGAGGATAGTGAAATTCAAAATTATTAAAGGCCTATTCAGGTACAGTAATCCTCACATAAAAAAATAAAAGAGGGTAAGGATTAAAAAGATTCTGAAAGAAAAGAAAGAGAAAAGAAAAAGAAAGGTAAAAAGACAATATGTGAGGAGAAGCTTGAGGAAGTCTAATGAGAATTTAGTTTCAAATGAATATTTTCATGTAAAAAGAATTAAAAACAATCTTAAGCTTATTCTTATTTCAAAAAAAAGAAAAAAAATTATTGGTCAAATTGGTATTAATAAGGTGCTTGAATTCTATTTTTAAACTTTTTATGAATCTTGAGTTTGACAAGTTGCAATAACTTTTGAAATAAATAGAAAATCAGGATTCCTAAGTTGAATATAAGATATGCTTACACTCTAGTTCTTGGTTGATTTACTATAATATCTCCTAAGTTATACTGTAATATTTCTGAGTGAACTAAAACCCATGACCTCAAATCAACAAATTTAGTTTTTAAAGTTATTGGGTTACTTGAGGACAAGTAATGTTTAAATTTGGGGGAATTTGACACGCATAAAAATTATATATATATATATATATATATATATATATATATATATATATATATATATATAAAATGTTTGNTAATGTTCCATTGAGTTTCTCTCTACTTCTCCCTTGCTGTGGTTCCCCACAGGAAAAGGGGGGCTGGCTTTTGTTTTTCTCTGCCTAGGCTCTCTGGTGGCTGACATCCACTGTTTGGTCTCCTGGTGACTGTTTCGTCTCTGCTGCTAGGTGGGAATCTTGCTGTCCTATTTAGTGCTTGGGACTGCTGTGTGGGACTCTTACTGTTCCATTGAGTGTTGTTTATCTGGATCTAGGTCCCATGTCTTTTGCTTTGCACTGAAGCTGTCTTAATGGAATTCAACCCCATTAATGTGGAAGTTAATGCACAGTGGACTCAAGCCACTTATGCTGGTGTAGTTGGCAAAGGGCAAGACTTGCCCAAAAACTTTGACCATCTGATTTTCCTCCAAGCTTTGCATGATGCTGCAGTTGGCAAGACTTCATGCCCTTATATTTTTCCTATTGGAGTCAAAGAGGGTGAACCTGCTGTAATTTTTACCCCTGGGGAGATGCAGTCTCTGAATGAATCAATCAAGTTCACCTTGATTGGCAAGTTTCAATTTGGCCATCTAAAAATGGATTTTGTTAGAAAATTTTTTGAGGAACTCCAACTCATTGGTCCTAGGCAGCTGGGCTTAATGGATGGAAGACACCTTTTAATCAAGATGTCTAATGAGGAGGATTAT
>JXCR01134433.1:7966-33949 GCA_002079205.1 Phalaenopsis hybrid cultivar
TCTCTCTCTATATATATATATATATATATATATATATATATATATATATATATATATATATATATATATATATATATATATATATATAGATATATGACCAAATGAATTTTGAGGAAGTTCGCCATGTCTTGCTTAATAAACACCAAAGAACTGCATCAGGATATTCAAATGGCAGAGATCCTAAGCATCATTTTATTTAATCAAAACTCTAAGCTGAGCAAATAGAAATGCAGCCAAACAAAAGAATATGAGGCAACTGATCTGAGGAACAACCACTTTCAATCATCTCCCTCAACCGATTTTGGAATTCTTTGCAAAGATGACTAACAAGCACCCACTGAACATCATTAAAATCCTCAAAGAATGCCTCTATTCCAAGGAGATCTGCTCGTCGTATTATAATGATACACCCTTTGACTAACGGTCCAATTTCACCTTAATGACATAAGTGTCTCTACTAAAGGTTCTCTAGGAAAAGTCTATCGAAGGTATTCTAGCTAACTGAATGATTCTCTAACGATCGAATGACAACACAAACAGGTGATTAAATAGCCCTTTATGAGCAGTTATGAATATGGAATGGTTCTAACATTAGTTATTGATATTAAAAAGTCATGGAATAAGTTACAAATATGAAAAGCTGTAATAATGACTTGTAACGTCCTTATTAAAATAATGAAAATATTTAACTTTACTATATGCCCCTAAGACCTATAAATTGGGGGTCATTTCTTCAATAAAGGAATACTAAATTTACTCTCATAACTTGTGTTACTATGCACTTGATGGCTGAAAACTTACTGTGAGTGAAGTTGGTCAATCCCACAATTATATGTGTCAATTAATATGTGGTATCAGAGTCCGCATATGGTTCCCATGAGGATAGGGCTAACAATTATTCTGGCAGAAAAAATCTCTAGTTTACTAATTTTGTAAACCTAGCTTCACATGAACACAACAAAAGGTTGAAATATGAAAATCCTAATAAAAAAATAAATCACGATCACTGAAAGAAGAAAATGAAAAATATAAAGAAACATGGCGTTCTTCAACATAGATAAGGTCCATGCCTATGCGATTCAGTTATCGTGAGAATTCATGATTTCCTTAATAATTCATACATGATAGTTGTCAACTGATCCTGATTTTACATGACAGTACGATGTATGCAGTTATAATCTTAATTTTTCCTTATATTTCTTACTTCGTAACGGTTGCCAAAAACTTGACTTCGAAGCAAATAAGAATGCAATTATTATATTTAAATATGGGATATTACGCAAGTATATGTATCGTTATCAAATAATTTAGGACTTTTTGATTAAGCCCCAAATATCGAACCCACTCGGAGAAATACAATATGTAACTAAATCAGAAGAAATTAGATAACAAATTCTACTACGCAAATTATTCTTACTCAAATAATAGATGATATAATAGGAATGAAAGTTTGATTCTTTTTGTTTTTTTTATAATTGAAAGTAAAATAAACATCTAACTAAATTTAACTAGATATTTGTAAGATGAAAGAAAAATAAATAAATTATATTTTTCCTTATCATAAATTAGTAACAAGTATATGAATTCTGTTGTGGAAGTATTTAATTTGTGTTGTTCCAAATAGGAGCAATAATACACTTTACCCTTACTGGAGATGCTATAAAGAACATTACCTAGTTTAAAGTTTGAATATTCTTGAAGACAAGCTAGGTAGGGAAGATACTAGCTCTCACTTTAGAGTTCCTTCTTCTCTCTCCACCTGAGGGCTAACATCTCGTATCAAACCTAAAACTATAAACCAAATTAGATCTTTTAGTCTGTCACTGTAAATTCCTCTAATTCTACAATCTCCAAACTTTATTTTCCTGTTTATTTGCACTCAATCATATGATTTACGTTCTAATCCATACAATCTCATGTGAGTCTTACCATTAGTTGACTGGAATAATACCATCTCGGATCTTACATGTTATCTCAACAAATATTAACATCTTAATTGGTCAAATCAAGAAGTAAATTAAGTACAAGGTTTAAATTAATCACAACTTATTCCAACATTAAAGAAAAATACTTCACACAACTTCCATCCAATACTTAATCACTTATTATTGTAATAAAGAAAACTACTCAAAATTCATGGAGAAAACACAACCACACTTAAGTTTAAAAGTAGAAATCATGAAAACAAATAAGAAGTCTAAATAAAATCCAAATGTAGTCACACAGATAAAAATTTATCTAAAATCCTCTCCACCAAACTATTGAAGTTCATTTGAATCGCTTCTCTTTCTTTCTCTTACAATACTCTCCACTCATACAGTACAACTCCTCTCTTCTTTTTCTCTCTACAAGTATTCTAATTAATCTAAGAGAGAGAGAGAGGCATCAACGATGTATAGAGGGCGCGTCAACTCTAGAGTGGGTAGGGGAGGTGTAGGAGAGAGCTCTCTTCAATTCAATCTAAGTCTTCTTTTATAATGTTTTAAAAGGTGTCTTGTTGTTTCTTCAAAATGTGTCCACATTCAATGAATCTTCCAAGAGTTGCCTCCTTTCAAAAGCCAATTGAAAGTATTTTTGTGTCCATTAACTATTTCCCATGTTTTCACCAAGATTTTCTTCAAACACCTCTTCAAAAATTTGTCCAAATTCATTGAATCACCAAGTAACTACTTCTGGCGTTTAAGAGCGAGGTACTGGGCACTTAGGCGCGACCTTCTTGGTTTCTCTTAGGCACCATAGTTCCTTTGCACCCCTCTTTATTTTTTCTCCAAATTTCATCTTTTTTCACTCCTTTCACAATTTTTCATCCATTTGATTATATCTAAAAGAAAAAAACACACAAATACCTTCCAATAAAATGCAATATCTCAAAAATAGTTATAAAAATGTGTACATAAAGACTATATATTTTAGGTTTATCATCAATCAGGGATAAGTTTTATTTTAATCCCATGCCTAGGTCATAAGAAGAACCAGAAACCCAAGAAGTTAAGTTTTTCTTAACCCTATTGCATTTCCTAGGAATTCTTCTGGTCCTCTATCTAGGTTGCAAAATCCTAATAGAATATGCCTATTTTATTAAGATTATGTGGTTAACCTATTAATTCCACAATGTGGAGGACAAAAATCATAGATCATGAAAGATAATAATGCCTTAATTAGCTACATTAGGATTAAATGAAATTCAATAAGGTTAACCAATATCATACCGACATTATAGCTCAGAAAACACTACATGAAAAAAATCTCAAAAAAATATGATCAAACCACTAACCCTAGATCACAAAAACACAAAAGAGGATTTAGTCACACATAGTAGAAAAAATTACTAATAAACGTGGTCATTATTCCAAGTGTTTTTATGTACTCTAATACTGTTCAAGCAATAACCTATACCCTAATTCTACCTAGGTTTATAGGATTCCAAGATTTCATTAATGAAGACATTAAATATTTTAGTTTGGGGAGGTAGCTAGAAAGAAGATGTTGGATTAATTTAATACTTAACATCAAGCTTCTTCTCCCCTAAATTTTTCATTAAGCTCTTTCTTTTCAACTTTTGATCTGCAATGAGTTCATGCTCACTTTTTTATCTTTTTTTATTTGGCGTTTTCCTTTTCTTTTTTTCTAGGAGAATTACTATATCTGGTTAAACATGATTTTTTAAGAATTACAATTTTCTATTACTCCCTAAGTGAAAAGTTTTAATGACCTCTTAATGTCAGTCCTGTTGATTGTATAAAGAAAGTAGAATACAAGCTAGTTCTATTCTTTGAATCAAAGCCTTTGACTAAAAATATTGTGGATTAATTACTTAGTTTTATAGACAAACTTTTCCAATTTTTTTAAATTTGTTTTCTTGAAGAAAAATGATTAAGATTTTATTAGCCAATTATCAAACACTTCAACTCCAACCTTAGCCAGATTTCACATTGACTTAACAACATTTTATCTTCCACTATTGATTGACAAAGATCCTCTAAATTTTAAAATCAAATATAAGCGTGGTAATATCTCTCCCCTAAACATGCTTTCTATCCTACTTTTTTCTTAATACAAATTATCAAGAAAAGCATGAACAATAGAATATGGAATGAAATATCACATGCATACAATTGTAATAAGAAAATAGGTACAATCAAGAAGTACAAAAAAACATGAATCACAAAGATCTCATGTAGAAACAAATACTTAGGAATGAATAAATAAAAAACTGGCATCATAGAAAAATTAGCATTTTCACAATAATCCATTATATATATGTATAGTAGCATCAAAATCCCCACAATAAATACAATCACAATCGTCTCAATAAATCATCAAACTCCATCCTCCTCTCTACTCACTCATTATCCTTATCATTGTTATCCATCACCATCTTTCTATAATAAAAATTTTGTATGGAGGTGATATCAGGTACAATAAGCGCTTAGTTCAAATAAGCTACCCCTATCTTTGGTACATCTCCTCCAAAATAATATTGTACTAGAGCTTGTACTTATACTCTCTCTACTGCTGCTCAACTTAGTGGAGTGACTGTTGGCATCAATTTATGATGTACACATGTAAGACGTCCATTAAAATGACATGGGACTATTTACTAGTCATTCATAGCATCTCATAGCTCAAAATATCCATTGAGAACTTTAGGTACATATTTAGGCATGAAGCTACAGTTTAAGTTGGTACGGTCATAGTATAGAGTAGTTCCTTTCAGTTATCATCAATTTTGATATGGGCCATGTCTATTGCATATTTAAATGATTAAGGGTCATGCTACATCCATTTGGAGTATCTAAGGGAATCCATAAAACTCTCTAACAAGTGACAAGGTATGAAACTAGGGTTGGGATCGATGCGACTACACGATAGATTGGCATAACCATTGTTATTAATCCTTTAGTATTCCATATGAAAAAATTCCATTTTAAAGTTATGGGGTTCATATTTCTATTATGTTTATTATCTCATAGCCTTCAAATACATAAAACCCTTCAACGGGGGTCTGAAGCACAATTTAGGGTTTGGACTAAAACGACCGTATTATAATAAAATTCTTGTCATATGAAATTGTTGGTTTAACATGTCACAGTTTGGATGTTTATATTAATGTTAGGAACCATGTCAATGTGTGGAGGGTCTCTCATGGTCTAAAGATGAATAAAATGCTACCTTTGCAAACTATCTTTAAAATGCGCAAAAGGATACATATGAGTTTGGGCGCCTAAGCGCCCAGGAACCTTAGCGCCCACATGTGGGTGCCTAGGTACCCTAATCAAAATCAAACCTGTTGCCTAAATGAGAGGCACCCACAAAATTATCCAGTCTCGGGTGCTGACGTGTCATGTTTACACACCCACTCAGCCATCAAATTTGACTTACCCCCTACTCGATTGTATATGATTACATTATGCATGGGATGAGTAAAATGGTCTAATTAGGAGCCACTATTTACCACCCACTCACATGCCAAAACTTATTAGGACGTAAGTTAACTGTACAATGCAAGTGCATGTGTCAAGTAGTAATGCAATTCAAAAGTACTGTGTATTGATCCCACAAGAAAAGTGTAATATTTATCTTCACAAAAAAAGCTCTAGTTTACTAATTCAGTTAACCTTACTTGAAAATTATCAAATAATTTTTTAAGTCCTAAGGCCTTAACAAAGTGGAGTAGTTTGTGATAAAGGAAACCAAAAAATAGGAGCGAAATTCATGAGTTCCTTCAAGCTAGATGAGGATTGTGTCTCTGTGATTTGAGGATTGTGGCAATTGTGGTTTTCCTAAATTTTTTTCCTATGTGATTGCTATCATTTGAGGATAACGTACTCTTATGTCCATTTCTAGGTCAAAAGAAGCCTAGAATGCATGAAGTTGAGGCTTCCTTAATCCTTATTCCACCTGACATTACCAATCCCTTGGGATAGTTATAGAATTCCACTGGAATATGTCTATCCTATCAAAATTATATGGTTAAATCTTCATTTCCACTATATAATGATTAGAGATCATAGTTTCACAAAACAATTTAACTTCCTAGTTGGCCATACTAGGAATAAATGAAGATTGGATGTTAAATAAGAAAATAGGCCATGAAAAGCTCAAGAAAATGAATAATAAAAAGCATTATAGAAAAACGACAATAAATCCACAACTCCTTACATCACAGAGACATGAAAAAAATCTTATCCGCTCACAATGGAAAAAATCATGATGAAAAACCCCACATCAAATTCCATTGCAAGCATCATAAAGAAAAAAGGCTAACAAGAAATTGTTTCCCCAGCAAAGTCAACAACTTTCTCTCTCATTCAAAATCTCTCACAACTCATAAAGTAAAGATAAGATCTCCCTTGAAGGTTTAAACCCCAAGGAGGAAGAAATCCCTTAAGAGATCCTTCAAATCCTCTCCGAAAGCCCTCTTTCAAACTCCAAGCCTTTTTTGATTCAAAACTCCATCTTAAAAGCCCTAAGATTTGATTTTATAGCAAGAATCATGATTTGGGCCATCAAAACTTCTTTTTAATGTGTTTTCAGCTTATTGGCATGGTCATGCCTATTTCTGATGTGGTCATGCCATTCTTCTTTTAGGTCCAGTGTGGTTAAGCCACTTGACTGAAACCTATGACGTGGTCACACCACCTCTAGGCATGGTCATGCTACTTTTGGGCACTTTTTGCTAGATTTTCTCATTCTATTTAATTCGTATTCAATTTCTGCATTATGCAGAACACAAATAAAATACTTTTCTCAAGCATAAATCTGTGTTAAATAAATGAAATTAAGATGTAAAATGTAGATAAAATAGTAGGTAAAATGACATAAAAATTGATGCATGTCAATACCCCCAAACACCCTTTTACTTGTCCTCAAGTAATCACATGAATCAATTTGGATTTTTAATAGAATTGGTACTCTTACAGAGTTTCTAACCTTCCATACTGTCTTATCAAATCTAAGTAAAAGTATGAAATGTTATTTAGACTGGATTATCTTTAATGATTAAGGATTTGATATTTCCTTTTATTCCCTTCTTTCTTTACTTATGATAACCCCACAAATATATTAATTAGTGTCATTTAGAATCTCTTTCACAAACCTTAAATATCTTTAATACAATTGCAGAAGATTCTAACCAACCTAATGTTTCCTTATTTATTATCCGTTAGAATAACTTATAATGTGATTGTAATGAAGAAATCAAGGCTCAATTCACCACTTAAGTCTCACTAGCCCCCCTTTCAACTTTCTTGTATTTAGTTGCATTTTTGTTGTTCCTAGCTCAAGCTTCTCCTCATGGGTTTTTCATTTTTTTTAATTACTTTTCTTTTCATTTTCTTTTTCCCCTGAGAGTTACTATATCTAGTGGGAAACTTTTTTTCTAGCTTTTCTTTTAAATGTGAAGATGGGTTATGTTTCTTAAGTAACAAAACTGAGCACGTGATTATTTGAATTTTTCACCACTAAGTACCTTTTTTAGTTAAGGTTTAAGATCACACTAAGGTGGTTCAAATGTACAGAAAAAGAATAAAGATATTTTTGGTTGGTTACTCAATATCTAAATTCTCTTTTCAAATAATTTATGTGTTTCTTTTATGTGAAGTCCAAAGTTGTTAAGTTCTAACATCTCTTCCTTATTCACTAAAGTTAATCTTTTTCTACACAAATTTTATTTACTTCTACTAGACTATGATAAGTAATTTAAATAAATTTAAACTTCTAACAGGAGTTACAAAATATAATATAAATCTTTTCTTAAGCTTTGTAAACTACTTCTCAGGTTCATAACATGGTAAAGTACTACCTCCCTAAAATTTTCTTATTTTAATAAATGCATTACAAAAAATAAAGATAGAAAGAAAGTAAGTGCAAGAAAAGGTAAAGGAAGACTATATCACAGAACTCTAAAAAAGTAAACATCTCTATAATCAGGTAAGAATTCATGATAGAGTGAGAATCTCAGTCTAGGGGTTGCTACTCTGTAGAGATATAAGGTTCCCAACTAATTCAAATAAAAATTTAACATAATTTTCAAAGAAAATTACAATTCAAACACATGCAGAATTAAAAATAAGATCAGCACATCAGACAACACTTGGGCTGCTTCTCTAGATAGTTCTTGGTTTAATGTCCTCAGCCAGACAAAGTCTTAAGCATTGCCCCGAATGGGGTCTCCAGGATCAAAGTACCAACTTAGTAATCCTTGATCATTCATTTCAGCTTTAGACTTTCATAGGGTTTCTAATAAATTTGTGTATGTTTCCTCTCAAAAACATCATTCCTATTATGACAATTGATGAAGGATTCTCACCAACCTCTCACTTTCAGTCGGAGAAACCCTAGTGGTTCTTATCGATTGACTCAGATGAATTCCTAACATGTCTGAGTTTTGTGGTTAGGCTTCTCTTATTGGAAGAGTAATATTTTCATCAATCAAATTCTCAAAAAATTCTACAATTTTCCATTGCTTTTCAAGTAGACAACCTCGTTAATTGGACTTTGATCACCATGGACACCATTTTTGTTCTTTGAGTTGAATTATTCCTATAGTCTTGGGGAACGTCTACTGAATTTACGACATCAAACATGACTACTTGATCATTTTTTCACAAAATTACCTTCCTCTCCTCAACATCAATAATGGCTTTGCTAGTGGCTAAGAATCGTCTTCGTAGAATCACATGCATATCCTTATCAGCTTTCAAATCCAAGATTAGAAAATCAGCCAGGAACTTAACCTTTCCACAGTAATGGGTAGGCTTTCCAATATGCCTAAGGGGTGAGCCATATATTGGTCAACTAGTTGAAGAGTTAAATTGGCGGGATTTATTTCTCCTCTCCCTAGTTGTTTGAAAATGTTGAGAGACATAAAATTGACACTAACCCCTAGATCATAGAGTGTCTTTCCGTTAAACTTTGTACTTAAACCCCTATACTTATTTTTATGGGTGGTAAAAATACCAGGGTCCTTACCGAGATTTTAGTTATTTTGAGAAAATGAAGGTGAAAGTCTTTCTGTTGGGTCAATCTGGATGGCAATGGTCACTTTTCCTAACATAGGTCTCATAGTTGTACTATCTTCTAGTTGCTTAGCTTCCTTTTCTATTCTAGCCTGAATTCCTACCACCTTACACTGCTCTAAATTCAGATCTTTTGGATTTACTTTAGTTTTGCTTGATAGTGCTTCTAGAGGTTTACCGTTCATTGTGCTTGCTAGCTATTTTAATTGCGTTTCCAAATTTTTTTATGGCTACTTCTTGACTTTATAAAGTATTCCCCATTTTAATAAAAAAATTCTCGATAGATGTTATTTTTTTATTTTGGGAACTATCTTGGAATCTTGGTGGGTATTGTGGTTTCAGAGGTTGGTTTTCTAAAATTTTCCAACGACCTACATGGTTGTTCTGATTATTCCCCCATTGTTGGATGTTGTTATTCCAAAAGAAATTTGGGCGGTTCCTCCAGCCTGAGTTCTAGCTATTAGAATATAGGTTATGACCCTAATTTCTTATGACATTTACAGATTCTAAGGCCGAGATGTTAGGATCTGTCAACAGTCCTTGAGTTAACCAATCATTAGTAAACAGTCCATTCATCAAATTCATCCCTAAATTTTCTAATTTCATTTGGAAATTGCAGCCACTTGAATAGCCAGGATAGCTAACAACATCAAATTCATGAACACTAGTTACTTTTTGGGGCATCACTCTTTCATTGGGTCATTGAAATTTATTGTTAGCCATTTTTTTTATTAATTGATATGCTTCATAAAAAAGTTTAGACATATGTGATCCTCTTGTTGTGTCATCCGTTATGGATCTTAGGGAACCTATTAGACTATTGTAAAAATTTTGAATGATTAGTGAATCAGGTAGATGTGGGCACCTTCTAAGAAGTTCCTTAAACCTCTCCCATTTCTCATAAATGGACTCTCCATCAAATTGAATGAATAAGGTGTTGTCATTCCTAAGTTTTGCGGTTTTTTATGAAGGAAAATATTTGGCAAGAAATTTTGGAATCCTGGGGTAAATGAATTAAGCCATTCCTTAGCCTTATCTCTTATGAAAAAGGGAAAAAGCCTCAGTCTGACAACATCACTGAGGACACTGTTGTACTAAAAGGTGGCACCTAATTCAAGAAAGTTATCTAAGTGATTGTTGGGGTCTTTAATGGCTAGTCTCCCAAATAGATTATTTTAAATCATTTGGATTCTGACATGATACAATTCAAAAATTTCAGTCTTTGGGATAGTTGATTTAAAGTGAATTTCTTCATTATAAGGGCTGAGATAGTCCCTACGTGGTTTCATGGTGTGTGAATTAGGGTTACCCATCTCAACAGAAGAGTCAGAAGATAAGTGTGATTTACCAAGACGTCTAAATGTGCAATCAATTTTAGAGTCAAAAGGGGCTATGTCAGCATCATCTCCCCTAAACATAAACATGACAAATTAGCAACTACTTATGCAACAAACAACACACTGACTCACACAGGTCTGTCAATAAAGTAACATGCAAATGCAACACATATTATGTAAAATAAAAGCTAGAAATAAATTAATAACTAAACACTTTTGGCTTTTTTTTTAAATTTCTAAACTTTTTCAGCATCTAAAAAAAAACAATACTACAGATGTAAGAACAAATAGAAAATGTCACAAAAAAGGCGTTGAGATGGCCGACTATTAAATATTTGTAGAATGAGAGATTACGAGAAGACAATTCTACTACAAATTAAATGAAGCAGAGAGCATTGTCTTATGCTCTAGTGAACAACATCATCTACCACATGTTTTTCTCCTAGATGTGGTTATGGTGTCTAAGCAAATCTGAAGCTCAAGATGTTCTGCAAGAAGTCCACTCAGACCTTTGTGGTGCACACTAGCCAGGGCCAAAACTGAAAAATTAAAATTAAAAAAGGCTTGGATATTATTAGCTAACAATGATGACTGGCTGCATAGAAACTGTCAAAAGGTGTCACCAGTGTCAAGTGCACAGGGCGGTCTTACACCGACCACAAAATATGCTACAGTTGGTGATTGCATCATGATCATTTGAGTGTTGAGGCACATAATTAGTGGCTCTATGGCCCCTCGGTTCCCTAGAGGCCACTGGTTCCTTCTGGCAACCACATATTACTTCTCTAAATGGGTAGAGGTAATTCCATTTTGGGAAGTTAGATAAATTAGGTCCTCAAGTTCTTCAAGCCTCAACTTTTCTAGAGATTTAGAGTGCCTCAAAAGGTAATCTCAGACAACATGATAGTTTTCAATAATACAAAAATAAATAGGTTCATCCGGAGACATGTGATAAATTGTCAATATTCAACAATATTATACCCAATGCAAATGGTTTAGTCGAAGCCTTCAACACGACTTTGGTTCAAATCATGAAAAGACATTGATCGACAACACAAGATAGTGGAACGAACATCTGTTGGAAGCTTTGTGGGCCCACAACACCACATACCGAACATCGACATGATCAACACCATTTTCTTTAGTTTGTGGGTCTGAAGCTATATTTACACTCGAGGTACAACTCCCATCTCTCAGAGTAGCAGCTGCTAATAAAATAATTGTAGAAGAAAGCATGAAATTGTGCTCAAATAACTCGACAGTTTAAAGGGAAAATTTTTACAACCTCAACAAAACTTGGAGCTATATAAAGCAAAAATGATACTGGCCCACGATAATATGGTTTGTCCAAGAACATTCTGAATCGGCGATTTAGTCTTAGTAATGCGAAAACTTATTCTTGCTCACAGAATAATATATGAGAAATTCAAACCAGTTTAGGATGGTCCGTATGTTTTTGAAAAGACATACTTTGGAAGATCCTACCAGCTGGTGGATTGCCAGGGAGAATGCATAATACCAGCTGGGCAGTATATGAAAAAAAAATATTATGCAATATGAGAAAGAAAAATCAGGATGCATTTGTAAACTAGGACAATTTAAAACAAGTTAATGGAAACATGAAAGAGTTTATTTTTTCAAATTTGTTTCGTTTACAAATTCTAATCTTTGCTCTGAGAGACCCTCTCTTGCTCATTAGACTAGTGTTTGCGAGCTTCTTTCCATAACTAAAAATGAACTCTTGAACTAAAAAAAATGAAACAATTAAAATTAAATATAAAAAAATAAGAAACAAACAAAAGTAAAACTAACAAACACATAAAATGGATGACAACAACCGTGACAAATTTGAAATACACACACTGACATTTTTCCTTTGCTTTGTAGAAGATTGTCAGAACTCAAACTCATTTCACCTTTCACAACGGTGTGTGCTTGGCCCTAGACCGCAGGTGTGTGGAAAGTGGATCGAGGATCCACTTCGAATTTGACATGGAACAAGTTGAGTTTCTATACAATGGCCCATTACTATTCACCGTTGGTCAAGAGGAAGCGAAGGGAAGGGAAGCCATTTTAAAATTTTGTTTTAGGCCACAAAAGACCGACAAAAGAAAGAAAGAGCTGACAAGACCGAAACAACTTACTGGTCACAGGGCAAGCACTTGCAAAGGATTGAGAATAGTGGTAGTTGCTACAGTGTAAGGGAAAGTGAATGCTTCCATTGCAGGCGTCACCAAAATTGACACTGGCCTAACCCGCACTCAACGAAGGAACTAAAAATAGCGGCTAAAAAGAGCCGAGGAACAGGAGCTCCTGCCGCAACCCATGGAGGAGGATATTCCAGAGTTTGAGTTTTAGATTCTAGAATACACCCCTAAGGGAAGCATATCCCATCCTTGGGATAGAAGATTTTGATCCATACGAGGGTGAGATGGAGTGGTACATCATCACGTCGAGTATGTACACCACACAAGTTGTTGACCCCATGGCACTAGAGGTGCCTATCACCAGACATGTCATCTTTGAAGAAGAGTTGGAACATATGCAAACGATCAGGTGATAGTTCTCCCAACATTCTCATAAGTTCAATGGTTAGAAGATCATCATACTAGAAGGTTTGAAACTTTTCGTCAAAGTATTCAACAAGGAGAGTAAGAAATTATCATTGAGCATGCGATTGAGGCTCACGACAGGGGGCGAGCAAGATATCTAGAGAAGAAGACTTATTTGGAATTTAGTCATTGGAAATGAGGAAAAGCAAAATAACCATACAATATGACTGCTGCTACAACTTCACTGTGGACAGAGATGGAAATCTTTTGGGCATCCTGAGATATGATCAAGTGGATCAGATGCCTTTGATAATAATCACATTAATTAAAAGAATGGTGGCGTGGAGCATACTACCTCGTGATTGCATCCCTGACAACTACATAATCAACATCCATAAAGAGGAGGATTGTATACACATTGATCACCAGGACTTTGAGGTGCCCTTCTACATGAATTTGGCGCTGACAAATGTGTCTTATTGTTTGAGACTAAGATAAAAATCAGAGCGCCTCGAGAGTTCAGGGGTCCAGTCCGAATACCCCTCCTACTTGGATCTATTCTGATTATGTAAGGAAATGGGGTTGATGTTGCGAGCATTGTACTCTAGAGGTTGGCCATCAGAGGAGTATATGAAACGTTAATAATTTTAAAGATCTCTATAATATTTGGATATGCTTGAAACATTAATTAGAATCAATTAAAACCTTACTCCCATTTTATTGGATAGAGGAGGATATGAAGTCACTTTTTTCTAATTAATGGCTTTCTATCCTTCACTATTGGCCTGATTAAATAGGAAAATATTATTGACGACCAATCAACGCGTCACATTTTCTAAAATCAAACACATTATAACTAAGGAGTACATTTAATAGAAATACTAGCATTAGAATCTAGTTTAAACAATTTTCATACTTAATATTAACTATTTAAATTTGTTATTAATTAGATTTAATGACACTTTTTCTCAAATTCTAAAATTCATGATCTAAACTATTTAATGAGTTTTTCCAATGTGATTGCTTTATTTAGATTAACTATAAAAATATTTATCCTAATTTTTAACCTTTAATGTCCTATAAATTAATTTACAAAATTCATAAATTATAATTAAAAAAACTCAAAATTGGCATAGATGGTTAGATTCTTTTGTATACTAGAGTGTTTAATCAACCTAATTAGTAGAACTAAATTGACTTTTAAGATAATCAAAATTTAATTGTATTTACTTTCAAATGCCTTTTAAGTTTTAGAACATCAAACTACCCCTATCAGCTCCCACCCCCAATCGCTTCCATCTCATCGCAATCCTTATAGCAACTGTACGTTATAAGCCTTTCACTATCACACCATTTTCATGAACCCTAATTTCAATTTTTTTTTATTAACATTAAAATATTTAATTTTATTGATCACTTCTTATCATCTTTAGCTAGTTTGTAATTTTTTATTTATAGGACTCCTTTGAAGTTTTTTAGATATTTTTTTTAAAGCTTTTTTTCAGAAAAAAATATTACATTAGGAGGTCTGATGAAAAACTGTATCAGAACTCCAATCAAGATGCACCACGTGTACGGTCCGACCCCATTAAATACAAAAAAGTAAATAGTTTAATGTATGATGGGGCAGACCATACACGTGATACATTGTGATTGAAGTACTAATATAATTTTGTGTGATACAGTTTTGTATCACGACTCTTGATGTAGTATTTGTCAATCAGAAAAGACGAAAATCAGAAAACTAAATTAGGAGTTTTCTATAATTAGGAACTTCCTTATTTAAATTATTTTTATCCTTATTCTGATTTATTTCTCTTTTAACTAAAAATTTAAAATATGATTATGTATTATTAAACTACCTAAAATAGATTATGCATTTTATCATGTACCTAAAATAGACTGTATGAACTATTATTTATAGCAATCTAAGGAAAAAGGCATCGAGCCTATTCAGTATTCAACCAATTTTTTCCAAAACTTTGACATGGTATCAAAGATAAAATTTTGCCCTAAACACCGGTAGTTATTGGAGGACCTTCAAGGCTCCCTTCTCGATGGCCTTGTTGCGGGAAGGGAGGAACTATTTCTTTGCCTTGATTCGCTCGTCTAAGGATTTTCATTCGTTGTGATTGCTTCATCCGCCTTCGATCCGCCTTCTACTGCTTAGTCTCGGGCTTATTCGTCCTCCTTTGTTTGCTTCGGCTGCGTTGTCCTCCTTCAATCTTCGACTACGACTACGTCCTTTCCGTCTCGTGCTTGGGCTCGCTAGCTGGTGCTCCTCCTCATTGGCGAACAACCAACCGCCGACCTTCCCAGCTTTTCCGGAGAACCCTTCCTCCCTCGCGCTGGCCTTAGAGCTTTGGTCCTCTCCTATCCGAAGCCTTCCTTGGGTAGCCGGGAGTGGTGGGAGATCGGATCTGCAGCTCGACAAACAGATAGAGGGCTTCGGTGGTTCCCAATTGGAAGAAGAATACCTCGCTCTCTGCCTCCTCACGCTCACCCATCATGGATCCCCTACTTTCTCTCAAACCCCGTCCCAATTAAGATATGGTAGTGGGTTCAGACAAACCCTTCGGATAAATCGCAGGAGAACCCTTTTCTTTCGAGCTCGATGAACCCTTATTTTTGAATGGCGGCATAGAACTGCCATTGGTGCCAAAATAAATGGTGAGCCCATCAAACCTCAACGCAAGCCTATCGTACCCTCCATCCCTAAGAGATTTAGATCCCTTTTTCGATTAAGGTTTAAGAGAGAGAAAGCATGGTGAAAAAAAAGGGAGGAGATCCCAGGCGAAAGCCGCAAGAAAAACTGAGAACAATAAGAGAACTGTTATGTTTGTATCATCATTCGTCCGATTCGGATTTCTTTGTCAGGCATCGCTGCTTATGCGACATCTTTCACTGCTTCTTACGCTTTAGTTCGTCCGCTTCGACTTCGGCCTCTTTGTCGCACTCAATGATTGAAGGCTTTGGCACTCCTTCCTAGACCCATGGCTTCAACATTTCGACTTCAACATTTTTGGCATGAAGATCAGGGAACAAATCATCCCATCGTCGTAGGAAAAATCAATAGCATTTGGATTATATAACATGACGCGAATCTTATTTGTGGGCTATGATCAGTAACATTTAGATCAGGACGCGGATCCTACTTGTAGGCTATGATTGATAACATCTGAATCGTGTAACTGGATCCTATTTGTGGGCTATGATAGGTAGCATTTGGATCAGAACATTGATCCTACTTGTATGCTATGTTCAATAGCATCTGGATCATGTAACTGGATCCTATTTGTGGGTTATGGTTGATATCATTGGGATCAGGACGCGAATCCTACTTGTCAACTAAGATCGATAGCATTTGGATCATGTAACTGAATTCTATTTGTGAGCTATGATTGGTAGCATTTGGATTAGAACACAGATTCTACTTGTAGGCTATGATCGATAGCAGTTGGATCGTGTAACTGGACCCTATTTGTGGGCTATGATCGGTAGCATTTGGATCGTGTAACTGGATGTGGATCCTTCTCGTGGCTATGATTTGAATTTCTGGATGTCAATGATAAAGGATTTCTTGCTTTTCTTTACTCAAATCATGTTATGGTTCAGGAATTGTCTCCGAGGCTTCAACATTCTGGGCTTCGGCTCTCACGGCTTAAGGATTGTTGGTCCCGACAAAGTTTCTTATTGGTAAATTGATACTTATTAATTTATCAACATCAATTTGAGCGGGGATGCCAATCAGGAATGACGGAAATCAAAAAGCTAAATTAGCAGTTTTCTATAATTAGAAGCTTCCTTATTTAAATTATTTACAATGTCTTTATTCTAATTTATTTCCCTTTTAACTAAACAGAAATATGTATTATTAAGTTACCTAAAATAGATTATGCATTTTATTACATACCTAAAATAGATTGTACAAACTATTATTTTTCTATAAAAATTGAAAATATTTTTTCCTTTTTTTTTAGTGGGTCTCAGAGTTTTAATTTGTAAAAGAAAAAATAACTTTTTGTTATAGTTAAGTGTAATATTATGTATATTGCTGTGATTTATTTATAAGAAAATTTGTTTTATTTGATAAAATTTCAACAATATTTGCAGATCATAAATTTCATCTCAGACCTAAACTTATAAATATTTAATTATGACAACATCTCATTTTAGTTTTAAAATTAAAATAATTAAAATAATTTTTTCCTTTATCATATCTGCACATGTACTGCACTTGACGTAACTTGGCACGTTTACGCTGGACCATGCTTTCGCTCGTACATCTTCCTCTCGCTGCAATGGGATTGCGGACAAATAGGAAAAGACAAACATGTTTGAACTTCTTATTTATGTTTTGACAGACAAAAATATATTCTAAGATAAATTTTGTTTGAATTTAAAGGTGCAAATCTTCTCAAAAAAAAAAAAAAAAAAATTCAGTTAATTCCATTTAAATCTCTCTTTATTAGGGTGTAAATGAGCCGAACAAGAACGAACAGAGCTTGTGTTCGTGTTCTGTTCGTTGAAAAATTAGTTCGTTTGAAATAAGCTCGTGTTCGAAATTGTTCGTGAAGTCACAGTTCATGTTCGTTTCTTAACGAATGAGTTGATCACGAGTTGTTCGTGAACGACGAGCCAGTTTAACATCTCTAATATTAATATATATNTAGAATCTCTAACCTTTCAAACTATCTTATCAAATCTAACTAAGAGTTGAAATGTTATTTAGATTGGATTATCTTTAATGATCATGGAATTGAAATTTCCACAATTCCCTTCTTTCTTTACCTATGGCAACCCCACAAATCTTTTAATTAGTGTAATTTAGAGTCTTTTTCACAAACCTCGTATATCTTTAGTACATCTGTAGAAGATCCTAGCCAAATTGAAGCCACCTTAACTCTTATCCCTTAGAATAACTTTTAATGTGGTTGTAATGAAGAAATCAATGCCTAATTCTCCACTGAAGTCTCATTAGCCCCCTTTTCAACTTTCTTGTATTCAGTTGCATTTTTTTGTGCCAACCTCAAGCATCTTCTGAGAGGTTTCTCACTTTTTTTGCTTTTTCTTTTCTTTTTTTTTCTTTCTCTTGAGAATTACTATATCTAGTGGGCAACTTCTTTTTTTCTAGCTTTTCTTTTAAATGTGAAGATAGGTCGTGTTTCTTAGGAAACAAAACTGATCACTTGATTATTTGAATATTTCATCCTCTTCCGATTGAGAACCACCGAAGCCATCTATCTTTTTGTAGAGCTGCAAATCCGATCTCCCACCACTCTCAACTACCCAAGGAAGGCTTCGGATAGGAGAGGACCAGAGCTCTAAGGCCAGCGCGAGGGAGGAAGGGTTCTCCGGAAAAGTTAGGAAGGTTGGCGGCTGGTTGTTCGCCGACAAGGAGGAGCACCAGCTAGCAAGCCAAAGCACGAGAGGGAGAGGACGTAGTCGTAGTCAAAGATCGAAGGAGGACAACGCAGCCGAGGCAAACAAAGGAGGATGAATAAGCTTAGGATTAAACAGTAGAAGCCAAATCGAAGGCGGATGAAGTAATCACAGCGGACGAAAATCCTTAGACGAGCAAATCAAGGCAAAGAAATAGTTCCTCCCTTCCCGCAACATGGCCGTCAGGAAGGGAGCCTTAAATACCTCGCTCTTTGCTTCCTCATGCTCACCCGTCCCGGATCCCCTGCTTTCTCTCAAACCCCACTCCAATTAAGATATGGTAGTGGGTTCAGCCAAACCCTTCAGATAGATCGTAGGAGAACCCTTTTCTTTCGAGCTCGATAAATCCTTATTTTTGAATGTCGTCATAGAACTGCAATCGTTGCCGTAATAAATGGCGAGCCCATCAAACCTCAACGCAAGCCTATCGTACCCTCCATCCCTAAGAGATCCAGATCCCTTTTTTGATTAAGGTTTAAGAGAGAGAAAGCATGGTGAAAAGAAGGGAGGAGATCCCAGGCGAAAGCGACAAGAAAAACTGAAAACAATAGGAGAACTAGTATGTTTGTATTATCATTTGTTTGATTCAGATTTCTTTGTCAGGCATTGCTTTTTCTGTGACATCTTTCACTGCTTCTTATGCTTTGGTTCGTCCGCTTCGACTTCGGCCTCTTCGTCGCACTCAAGGATTGAAGGCTTCGGCACCCCTTCCTAGACCCATGGCTTCGACATTTCAGCTTCAACATTTTTGGTTTGAAGATCAGGGAACAAATCGTCCCGTTGTCATAGAAAGAATCAATAGCATTTGGATTATATAACATGACGCGGATCTTACTTCTGGGCTATGATCAGTAGTATTTAGATTAGGACGCGGATCCTACTTGTATGCTATGATCGATAGCATCTGGATTGTGTAAGTGGATCCTATTTGTGGGCTATGATCGGTAGTATTTGGATCAGAACATTGATCCTACTTGTACGCTATGTTCGTAGCATATGGATCATGTAACTGGATCTTATTTGTGGGTTATGGTCGATAGCATTTGGATCAGGAAGCAGATCCTACTTGTCGGCTAAGATCGATAACATCTGGATCGTGTAACGGGATCATATTTGTGAGCTACGATTGGTAGCATTTGGATCCGGACACAAATTCTACTTGTAGGCTATGATCGATAGCGGCTTGATCATGTAACTGGATCCTATTTTTGGGCTATGATCTGTAGCATTTGGATCGTGTAACTGAATGTGAATCCTTCTTGTGGCTATCATTTGAATTTCTGGATGACAATGATAAAGGATTTCTTACATTTCTTTGCTCAAATCATGTTATGGTTCAGGAGCTGTCTCTGAGGCTTCAGCATTCTCAGCTTCAGCTCTCACGGCTTGAGGATTGTTGGTCCCGACAAAGTTTCTTGTTGATAATTTGATACTTCTTAATCTATCAACATCAATTTGAGAGGGGATGTCAATCAGGAATGACGAAAATCAGGAAGCTAAATTAGCAGTTTTCTATAATTAGGAGCTTCCTTATTTAAATTATTTACAATGTCTTTATTCTAATTTATTTTCCTTTTAACTAAATATTTATAATAGTAATATGTATTATTAAGTTATCTAAAATAGATTATGAATTTTATTATGTACCTAAAATAGATTGTACAAACTATTATTTTTCTAAAAAAATTGACAATGTTTTTTTCTTTTTTTAGTGGGTTTGAGAGTTATAATTTGTAAAAGAAAAAATGACTTTTTGTTATGGTTCAAGTGTAATAATAAGCAAGTTGCTGTGGTTTATTTATAAGAAAATTTGTTTTATCTGATAAAATTTCAACAATATTTGCATATCATAAATTTCATCTCAGACCTTAACTTATAAATATTTAATTATGACAACATCTCATTTAGTTTTAAAATTAAAATAATTAAAATATTTTTTTCTTTTATCATATCTGCACTTGTACTGCACTTGACGTAACTTGGCACGTTTACGCTGGACCATGCTTTCGCTCGTACATCTTCCTCTCGCTGCAATGGGATTGTGGACAAATAGGAAAGGACAAACATGTTTGAACTTCTTATTTATGTTTTCACAGACAAAAATATATTCTAAGATAAATTTTGTTTGAATTTAAAAATGCAAATCTTCTACGAAAAAAATTCAGTTAATTCCATTTAAATCTCTCTTTATTAGTGGTATAAACGAACCAAACACGAATAAACAGAGCTTGTGTTCGTGTTCGGATTCGGTTCGTAATTTAGTTTGTTTGAAATAAACTCGTGTTCTCAATTATTCGTGAAGTCACTGTTCGTATTCGTTTCTTAATGAACGAGCCGAACACGAGCTGTTCGAGAACAAAGAACCAGTTTGACATCCCTAATATTAATATATACAAATAATATATTTTATTAATTTTATAACTTATATTATATAAATATATAATATCTATATTAGTATATTACTAATATAANTGGATTCGATTCTTAATTTAGTTTGTTTGAAATAAGCTCGTGTTCCCAATTGTTCGTGAAGTCACTGTTCGTATTCGTTTCTTAACGAACGAGCCGAACACGAGCTGTTCGAGAACAAAGAGCCAGTTTGACATCCCTAATATTAATATATACAAATAATACATTATATTAATTTTATAACTTATGTCATATAAATATATAATATCTATATTAGTATATTACTAATATAATATATTAATATATTATTATTATTATTAATNATTATCATGGTAGGCCATTCTTGGGCACACCAACCTGGAATGGTGCCTTCACTCGGAAAAAGCAAACTGGTTTTATAAGATATTATTTTTTTGTGTTGTTTGGAATAAGACCGGGCTCTAATTATAATACTACGGGTATGGGTATAAAACTCCTAATAGTTTTGTTTTAGAGGGTTTTGCATGCATAACATGAAGCTAACACCTATATTTCAGTTTTTATTTAAATGCCATCTTTTCTATGCATAAAAAAACTGTGGAATACGTAATTTTATGCATATGTAGCATGACATGTATGTAAAAATTGAAGTTTAGGTGTTTCATATATATATGTGCATAAGAATTCCGTGGTATGTATGTAAATCTTTGTTTGTTTTGTTTGGTGAAGGCATTTGCTTAATTTATTGTGATTTATGAAATGAAAGAGCAGGTGATTTGTGGTGGGCAGAGGTGTTTTGAGAATAGTTATTGTTGAAGTTCAGAATAATGCGGAATATTTTGGAATCACTTAATTTTATTGATATGAACGAAGTTATAAATAACCCTTACGAGAATCCTATAATAGGAAAAATAATAAAAAAAGAAAAATATATCACCTGATATCTCCAATAATTAATTCATTTTTTAATTATTCGGAGATAATAGGAAATAATATAAAATAGGAGAACAAGTAATTCTTAATATATGAAAAGAAAATATCTCTTTATATTAAGAAAAGAATTTATTCCTCAAAACTTTTTCTATGAATAAATTATTTCTTATTATAATTCTTAACAGAAAAGAAAATAAATCTTGTAATTTAAATTAGATATTTTAACACTCCCCTTCAAGTTGAACATGGTTGAAAACCATGTTCAACTTGAATTTGAAAACATCGGCTGCGGTATGCTGACTGGAAATGTAGCATCAATTTGCCAAAAAACTCCAACAATCCTCAAATCGTAAGTGCTAAAGCCTGAGAGTGGCCTGGACAAGGGCTAAGCTGAATTTCAGGACATTGATAAATTTGTAGTCACCGATTGACTGATAATTGCATGAAAGCTGCAAGAAAGCTGCAGAGAGGTTGCAGGAAAGCTGCAAGGATGCTGCAGGAAGGTTGCAGGAAAGCTACAGTGGGCCAACGACAGTGCTCAGAAAAGCTATAGTGCTTGGAGAAGGCTGCAATAATCCTGCAAGAAAGAGCCTTGCTTTCCTTGGGAAGAGCTGGCCAAAATCTGCAGGGGAAAATTTGTTGAGGTAGATCCGACGGCGAGAAAAGCTACATGAGGGAGGTCCGACGACAAAAAAGGCTACAGGGGAGAGAATCGGCTGCAGGGGTAAGTCCGAAGGTCCAGTCGTCAGCAGATATGTCCGCAGGAAGTTCTGGCGGCAGAAAAGGCCGCAAGAGGGAATTTCATCAGCAGGAAGGACTACAGGAGGAAGTTCAAGTGGCAGGAAAGCCATCAAGGAATAGGTCCCACTGTAGGGAGGTGCCTTGATGGTCCTAGAAGGAAATTGCGAGGTCCAACGGCTGGAAGATCCCGCATGAAGGATCTACGATTGAAAAAACTGCAGGAAAAATGACCATGGGAGAGCCCGCAAGGAAGCCAGTGCTCTGTGTGGTTCTGCGGGGGACAACAATTGCACCAAAGAGTGAAAACGGGGATTTCAACTAGAGATCTTCCATGATTTGCACTGGAGAGAAAAAAAATCCCATTGGTGAACCAAAATCTCTAATAGAAAAAGAAAATAATACCCGCTATTTGATGAAAATGTATGCCTGTAGTTGCTCAAATGTCTGCGCAGGGAAAACCACTGAAATCGTAATGGTGTAGTGAACAAGACACCTACGCAGGGAAAAAATTGAGGCACAACAAAGGCTGAAAAATTGACTCCGAAGACTGGTGGCGATTGCAAAGTGAAAAAAGCGAGGTGCAACAAAAGCTACACGAATTGCCGGATGCAGAGAAAAATGTAGAGAGGTCTCCGGTTCTAATGGGTGCTTGGAGAAGGTCCGGTTGGAAATGGAGCTCCCCCTGACGCATGGGCAGGGAAGAAAAGACACTGCACGAGAAATGGACGGCTTGTCCGATCCACAGTAGCGATATCTCCAACGAGATCATGAGATGGGTGGCGGCATCGCTGGTGCTGCCCTTGTAACTTCACTGAATTTTCTTGAAATGATCTTGATGATGGTGCCTAATCCGACTTCAAAGGAAAAAGAAATAGGTGAAGGAGGAATGATCAGGATGAACCAGATTTGTTGTCGTGGAAGAAGAAGATGCAGGAGATGAGCATCATGATGGTAGGGATAGCCAAACCTAGTGTCTAGCTTACATCGCTCTGGATATAGATAATGAAGGTGGAGGAGATCATGAAGGATGTCCATGTAGCAATATATTCAAAGCAGTATACCTCAATAACCATTATAAATATGTTTTTGAAAATTTAATATAGACCAAAAAAAGAGGCTGTTTAATTTGCTCTATCTCTGAGTACCACTATGTTGAGCTCGGAAGGTCCTGAGTCTCATAGTGAACTCCACCATCTCTCACCTAGATCGTTGCTTCGTCGTTGCGTACAACATCTTGACTCAAATTTGAGAAACAGATGGAGACCAAGAAATGAAGAAAATCTTGTTCTTCTGGCACTTTTTCTGCGTCATAAAATCAAAATCATAGACGACATATCGACAATCATTTTCAGGCAGGCTTGCCAAGAAATCATTGTAGCTCTCAGCAGCACCTCCAGTCTTCTCCACAACCACCTCCTTTTGTTTCTCCTCAATTTTGAAAATCACACATCGATGTGTTTTCTTTCTTTGTACCTCTAAGAATGTGTCCCGACAGTGATCAACAACTCCCATCTCAGAGGAAGCATTAGAATATGATCGAAGGAGAGCCATCCCAAAATGTATATGGGGGATGGTGGATTTTTTTTGGGGTGATTTGGAAAGGAAGACGTAGAAGGCTGCTGCAGCTCTGCGTACAACGAGGAGAGCCGATTCACATCCTCATGCCATCGGTTTTGTGATCGGAACTAGGAGATGTTGGAGATCCAGAAAAGCTGCGTGAAGAAATGTCGGGGTGCTTGGAGGAGAAGGCAATTCCCTTTCCTTTACGAGGCGCCCGAAATTTCTGAATGTAGCTGCTGGAGGCAAACTGGAAAGGGAAGGAGACAGTAATCAGAAGAGGATCTTTGGATTTCCTCTTGCTGCTGTGGAGATTAGAACGCACTTTTCATTCCTGATGTGGAAAAAGGAAGGAACCTACGAAAATGGAAAGCTAGAGGAATCTGCGGGCGACGAGTGGAGATGGGAGCATTGTTGCGAGAGAAGAAGATCTTGACTGATCCGGTGGCCCATCGGAGTACTTGGTGGAGGCGATCAGTGAGGGTTGATTGGAGCACATGGAGTCGTAGATCCATCTCACCCGATCTCCCCACTATGTTTTACCTTCATACTAGCAAGAAATGACAAAGATAGCCTCGTAGCTTGATAGAGCGGCTTACAAGAAACAACAAGTGCGCCCAGAGGTCTTCCGTACTTGACGACCGGATGATCGGCTAGAGGCCGCCCCTAAAACTTTCAAATGGGAATGGATTTCGCGAGCGCAACAGAGTTTCCGAATCGCTTGGGAAGAAGATTAGGATCAAGGTCATCATTGAAATCAGCTGCACGGGCGGAGATGTCGTTATAGTTGAAGTTGATGCGCTTGCAGCAAGTCTCGACGAAACCGACATATAACAGAGTTGCAAGGGGTGTGGAGAAAAAATCGTTATTCCCCTTCCTTCCTGCACAGAGGATGACAGGAAGGGAGTTCGACAATTCTCAAAGGAGGGTCGGTGGTTAGAGTACGAAATTAGGCTCTGCTACCATGTTGGAGTTCAGAATAATGCGGAATACTTTAGAATTACTTAATTTTATTGATATGAACGGGGTTATAAATAATTATTACAAGAATCTTATAATGGTAAAATAATAAAAAAGGAAAGATATATCAAATCATATCCTTAATAATTAATTCATATTAATTATTAGGAGATAATAAGAAATAATATAAAATAGGAAAACAAGTAATTCCTAATATATGAAAAAAAATATCTCCTTATATTCATGAAAGAATTTACTCATAACTTTTTCTATGAATAAATTATTTCGTATTTTAAGTTTTAACAGGAAAGACAATAAATCAAGTAATTTAAATTAGATGTTTCAGCAGTTATCAATGGTAAAGTCCCGTATTGTTGAATAAAAGGTATTTTTTTTTGAATTTCTACTAAAATTAGCAAATAAAAATTGGGGCATATATATTCGTATCACATAATTCCTATGTATTTACATTTATAACACCTGAAAATTGCTTTCTTTTTTACATTTATACCACACAAATCTTATATCACACAAAAAGTACAACTATTATAATTTCTAAAAAGTGAAATATATGTTTTTTTTTATGTATAGATAAAGTGGCATATATGTTAAAACTGAATTTTTGGTTTTAGATATGTAAATTCATAGGAATTATGTCGTTATGTATGTAAATAAAGGGCTCAATGAGTGCAATCCAATGCTATGAGTATCATTGTAAATCTTAAAAAAAATTCATCTTTGTTAAGGGTCACTAGAAATAAAGAAATATTGCATCAAAACTGCGCATGTTACGTTCGGAGTTCAATGAATCACACCACATGGAAATGACAGAAAAAAAAATCGACCCGGTAACATAGGAGAGTATTCTTCCCATATTATTCTGTGTTATTCAGGTGTTATTGTGATATGAGAATACTCTCTGTGTTATAATAACACAATAACATATCAATAATACCTGAATAACACACAATAACACCTCAATACACACAATAGCGTCTGAATAACACCGGAAGATATTCTTTTGTGTTACCAGACATATATATATATATATAT
>JXCR01134433.1:34063-61384 GCA_002079205.1 Phalaenopsis hybrid cultivar
TATATATATATATATATATATTATGTCGCCGCCAGGTGACTTGATTTCATTGGACTCCGCACGTAACTCTACATACAGAATCCTGATGTAATATTTTCTCCACCAGAAATTAGCTACAAAGCTCTATTAATTTTAAGATGAATTGTTCTTCATTTTGTTAGAGACTCAGCACCACTGCATTCCATATTTTGAACATTTGTTTTATTGGCTTCATTACATTTTATAATGCTTAGTTTCTTCACTCTACGATTCCTCAGATCTACTTGTATCAACGACGTCGTCTTTTACAAACAATCAAATCAAGACGTCTCACACCATGTCAAGGTCATAATAATTTATTGATATTCCAAGATTCATTTAGAAGAATTTTTCTTATTAATACTTGCAAGCATAGTAATATTTATATTTGTCAATAAATATGAACATAGTTTCATTCACGCCATTGAATTATGTAATAAAGAGAGATACAACTATCAATGTATAAGGTCTCTTAATAAAATATGCGTAATCATGATCTTCAAAGGATTAAGTCAAAATAGGCTTATCTAAGATTGAAATCTCATTAGATAGCTTTTATCAATTTGAGTTTATTTGGTGCGGTGGCGTTTTGAAAGTGCATTTGGGTTGTTTGGGTAAACTGTGTTTTGACAGCTTATGCGTTATCAAAACGCTGAAAATGACTTTTTCACACCGCACCTATCTAGGGCAGCTTATGCGTTTTCAAAACGCTGAAAATGACTTGCAAAAGAAATAAAAATTTATA
The DNA here is from genome assembly GCA_002079205.1 of Phalaenopsis hybrid cultivar. NCBI lineage: Eukaryota > Viridiplantae > Streptophyta > Magnoliopsida > Asparagales > Orchidaceae > Phalaenopsis > Phalaenopsis hybrid cultivar. The sequence continues at coordinate 34,827 of JXCR01134433.1, forward strand.
ATAGCCACCGCACCTAGCTTATCGGTAAATTATTTTTAATCAACTTATCAGCAAATTATTCAATAAACTACAGCTGCCCCAAACAGACCCTTAACTTTTTGATGTTGAGGAAATAAAATTAAGTGCTTCTTGGAAGATAACTCTAAGTGTTATCTTATTATTATGTGATTACATGATTGTGTTACTTAGTGTATGATGTATGTGTGTTGTGTTTCATTAGTCAAGCTAAGGGTGTTATAATAAGTGTTGATGAAGAGGCAATCTAATGTATATTACTATATGTTTGCTTACTTCATTATGTGTACGTGTATGTTCTGATTATTTGTATTTCTAGAGCCACCTACCTTCCAACAATTTTCAGCAACAGAATCCAGATCAGGCTACAAAAGAAGATTACTAAGAATTTTTGCTGTAGTTTGTATTTTCCTATTCAGCTAATTTCTTTATGTTCTTACTGTATAAGAACTTTGTTTAGAGGGAAGTATTTATTTATGTAGTTATATATCATAACTATTATTAATTACTAGTAATGTATTATTGTGCTTTGTTAGAAATGGTTGAATTTTGTGTTTATATTCCTTTTTTTAAATTTGTGGGTTTCTTTATTAAACTTGAACTTTAAATATTCTTTTATTATAATTATAGTGCTTAAAATTATTAGTTATATCATTAACATAAGCTAGTTGCTAAGTAGATTTAGAGCAAGAAATATTAGTTAAATTAATAATAATACTTTAAAAATAATGAGCTTCATATTGAATAAATAATAAGTAACTAATTCATTTAATTTAATATGTTAGTTTTGATTAAGAAACTATAGATACACTTAACACATTAACTAATACTTAAGTTAATTAAATATATGTGATATAAATATTTTATAAGATATCAAATTGTATAAATTAAGGAGGACTAGTGTTGTTAAAAGTTATTAAGCCTAAAATTTCAAATTCAGAAATGAAAATTTCTTTAGGTGGTCGAAGATTAGGGTATTCAAAATTATTGGCTATCTTAAGAAAAAATAACACTTCTTAAGAAAAAGAATAAGAAGAGAAAACAAAAAAGTAAAAGTTTTTGAAAAAGAATATTAAATTAATTAAAAGAATATAAATGATAAAAGGAGTAATTAAGAAGATGATTGAGGCTAAGTTTAATTAAAAAATGGTATATTCTTTTCTTTCACTAAAGAAATTTAAAATTTTATCAATTAAAATCAGTGGATGTTATAGAAACTAAGAGAAGGAGAATAAGGGCAAATGAAAATAGAAAACAAACAAAAAAATATTGAGAGAACTTCATTGTGCTAAACATTGTAGAGAAAACCCTAAAGTGTTTGACTCTTGAGATACTCGTACAAAGAAAACTGCATGAAAACCACATAACAAGAGATTTAGGTACAGTACCTAACCCGACCGATAATAACACAGTAATTTTGCTTCCAAAAGTTGACAAAAAACTTGAACCAATTTATGTTTAGTGGCTAGTGTGCAAAATAGAAATGATATAAAATTTAGAAAATAGTTTACACACTAGGGATACTATGCAAATATATGTATCATTCAAGTAATATAGAATTTTCTTTTAAGTCTTCAGTATCGATCTCACGAACAAGTGATGTAAGAAATCCCTTAGGCTAATTCTAGTATACTACTATCAGGCCATAATTTGGAATGCCCATTAAAGTGGTTTTTATAACAATTACTCCTAAATGAAAATATTAAATCTAAAGATAACTTATTTAGATAAATTGGTTTGGAGAATTTTGAGATGTTAAAGACTACCCTTCTTATGCAATTATCTAGATAAAGTAAAGGAATGAAATTCTTAGAGTTTAATATAGTCAGTGACAAATATAAACATACCTATTATTTACCCCCTTCAGTGCTAGCAAAGAGCATTGACTAACTTAAGTCTGATTCCTTAACATCTCGATTCCACATCAGAACTATCTAGCCTCTCACCTCTAGATGCTCCTAAGCCTGCGCCACTATATTGATCGAATCCCAGCGTTAGGATACTAAACCTTAAGCTAAATTGATAAGAATCTAGCTTTTCACCTAGAACTAACCAATTCTATGCCCATCAAAACCTATCTCCCTTTTTATTTGCATTCCCCCTTAGGTGATTTCCATGGCTCTGCCCCAAGATGAAATGTGGTATTCACTAGTTAAGTAAAATCATAGCCCTCCCGGGTCATTATGTTTCTCAACGAATTTTAACCTCACAAGTGATTAGTTTACAAAGTCAATTAAGAGCCGGTGAAAATACCATCACATTAATAAAATAAGAGAATTTATTAGAAACTCTAAATTTTTAAACATGCATCTTTTTCATTGCAAAAGAAAAGTAGAATGAAGATAATGACATAAGCAGTAAAAAGATTGATAGAATTAAGAAATAAATTATGTGCTAACAAGGAACAAATGTCTACCTACCCTTTTTCAAGCATATAGGTACGTTTAATATTCTATTAGTTTTATGTAACGATCTATCACCTAGAAGCATCAAGTAGAAACAAATCTTTCAATTATATTTTCTTAAAAGTTGCATTGTCACCTAACTATTTTACTAGGCAATCAGACAATGTGAGTACACTCAAGTTGCAAGATCACTACTCTCCCGAGTTGCATTTTCAGATGTAATAAATTTTAACATAACTCATTGTCATTAAGTAATGTCAATTAAGCAAAGGAGATATTACTCATCACATGAAAAAAAAAACTATTATGAAACAAACTTTACCACACATGCCACTACTTCATATTAAAAGAAAAGAGTAAAGAAAACTACTTGAGAAGAATTGATAAAACACAATAGGAAACCTCATTTAAATCAAATAAAATTCACTAGAAAGTGTTTACAACAATTATAAGGATATGAATAACACAATACTTAGCTATGTCCCTCTGAAAGAAAGAAGAAAAATCTTTCCAATAAAATCACTTGCTGACACTCATACGTCCTTACCATATCTCTCAATATCCCTCACCATTCTCTCCAGAAAATGGAGAAATCTACATCTTCATAAAATCACACCATCTCCTCCTCAAAAACTTCCTAATTACTTCTCTAAACTCCCCTTATTACTTATCTAAACTTTCTCTGGCATTATAGCACCAGTTTGGGCACTATAGTGCTAGTGTCTGCTGCTATGGTGCCATTGTGGGCATGATAGCAGCACCCCACGCGCAGCTACACCGTTTTGTCCTGTTTCATTCCATTTCAGCTCCCTTTCGCTCCGTTTCAACTTTGTTGCACTCCAGATTGGCATAACTACAAGATAGACATGAAAATAAGCTTTCTTTAAAATGTAATTTCATTAAAAAACATGGAATAATTGTGAATGAGATTAAGCATGGAAAGTCATATCAAAATGCGCCATATCAAAAATTTCTTCTTTTCTCAATTTTACTCCAAATTGTGTCATTTTTGCTTCATTTTCACCAAAAGTCCATTTCTTGTACCTAAAGACAAAAATATACAAAATATCTTCCTTTAAAGTGTAATATCACTAAAAATATGCGCAAAATGAGCCTGAAATGTACACTAAAATAAGTAAATTTAGGTGGAACAATTCCTCCCAACTTAAACGTTATTTTTCTTCAAGTAACACCACAACTTTAAAAATAAGTTGATTTGTGTTAGTGGGTTTGTTTATGATGTACTAAAATTTTGTTCTAGAAATCTTATAGTCTAACTTACAAACATTTACAGTAAATTAGATGATATATAAGGTATCAAAATATTTAGTATTAAACGTGGAAATCTTGATTTTCTATTTAATTCAAAAATAATTGAAAATTTTCCAAACATTGGAATTTTAGAAAAATATTAATTTAAAAAATTATGACATCTAGAAAAAATAATTTTAATAATACTTATCGAATTTAAGCTTAGGATTGATCATAAGTTTTCTTCCTTAGAGAAATTCAAGTGAAATAAATTTTTGTTTATGTCCTATTCCTTATGCTTCTCCTTTCTTTTCCAAATTTTACTTTTCTTTTCTTTTTCTTTTCTATTTCCTTTTATTTTTCTTTTATTATTATTTTTTTCGCTGAGAATTACTATATCTAGATAGACATTTAATGATTTTGAATTTCACTATCCCTTTTCTTAAGTTAAAAACTTATTTTCTTTCCTTACTTAAAATGTAGTATTAGAAAAATGAATTTTTAATACAGTATAAATTCTTAGAAAAGAATATTATTCTAAAAACCCTTAATTTTTCAAAAATTCATTTTTTCATAGCATAAATAGTAAAATTATTTTCCTACTAATTTCTACTAATCATCTTAACTTCAGCTTCATCCATTTTACTAAAGTCTTTACTGAGTTTTCCTATTACATTTCTATACTTAAAATTTTAGTATTCGTAAAATAACTCCACATAACAAAAAATCAAAATAACATTTATCCATAGCTTCTTTGAGGACAAAGAAAGTGTAACTTTAAAGTTTATTTTTCTTCCTCTCCCAAACTTAAATTTTTAAATATTTTGCAATCAATTCCATAAAATGTAGCAGGAAGAAAAATAAAAGCTGAATTTATCGGCAACTACAACATCCTATAAAATTCATATACATGCATAATCAGGATAGAATGAATGCAGAAGAAAGTAAATATAACCTAAAACATACTTGCAATATTATTAAACTAAGAGGAAATATACTAACTTCAAAATTTATTTTTCTTTCTACCCCAAACTTGGTTTTTATCATGTATAGCATTTAGTACATAAAATATAAGCAGAAAAAAAAATAGTTCAGAAATTCTATCTACCACAAATGTCTATCATAAACATTTACAGGTATTAATCAGAACGAAACAATTTGCAACAGAAAGTAAATCTAAACTAAACATGCCAGAATAAAATTGAATTAGATAAATGTCTAACAAGCATGATAGGTATCAGCATACAAATATATACATACTTAAGTGTCCTTCAAATCTCTATATTATTGTAACACAAACACGAACACACATGATAAATGAGGTTAATTCTTCGTTTAACTCATTGCATTTCATTACCTTACTTCCGATATCTAACGGAATCACTACACTAATAAATTGGGGACTTATAAATGATTTTATAGAGTTTAATATCATAGATACGATTATCCTTGATGTACTTGCTCTCGAGCACAAATTTCAGGCATCACCTTATCCTTTTAATTAAGCACCTCCAACTAAGATCGTCCACATGTTGCTCATCAAATATGTTCATGACTCCTATCAAATGAAAATAAGGTCAAATAAAGGAAATAACAAAATTGAAATGGAATTGTCACTGTTCAAATTCAAGATGTCTCCTATAAAACTCAAATCTGGTTGAGACCTGAGTCATAGTGGACTCGTTAATCCAATTACTACAAGTGAACATAAACGAGTCTAGCATACTAAATCAAAGCATAATAAGAAGTTAAGGAATCACATCCCTTATGACTTACAGATCATATTAATCCACAAACAATCCAAACATCAACTATCTTCAATCAAACTGATTAATCTACAATAAAGTAAACATAATGCAACTCTAATAAATCATGACTCTCAAGCATACTAAATCAAAACACACTAATAACTATGGGTTGCCTCCCATAAAGCTCTTGGTTTAACGTCGTTAGCCCGAGAAATGATTCCTCTTGGATCAAAGTTCCATTTAAGTAATCCTTGATCAACAACAAAATCTTTTTTAGATTTAGGGATTTCTACAAAATCCTCAAATTTCAGATTTTTAGTCAGGTTTTTCTTTTTAGATTGATCCAACTTATAATTCCTCATGATAATTTATAGTTCCAATATTCTTCTAATGATTTTCTCAATTTTCATTTTAATACAATGTTGCTCTTTTGTTTCAGATTCTGGATTAAATTCTACAATGTTGCTTTTTTATTTCAAGTTATTTTCCAATTCTTCCCCTTGAGGCTGAGGAAATGGTAGAGGTGGTCATTCTATATTTATCTTAGTTGATGAAATAGTTTTTTTGTAATTCATTTGAAATTTCTTTCATTGGTCTTTCAATCTCTTTTTCCTCTTTTCTCAACTCAACATTTATTCCAACCATATTCTCTAATTCTCTTCCACTTCTTAGTTGGATAGCTTTCTCATCTTCACCATTCTTCTCCTCAAGGATTGTCTCATGGTCACTAAATAAAATATCTAGGGGTAATTGTTAATTGAACTAATAATCAGCCATAGTAGGTTTTTTATATTCCTTATTGTGACCCCTTGACATTCCAATGGACTTGCCATTTGAATCACATTCTCTTCTAATACTAATTCCTTCTCTTCATCATGTGGTTTGGAGTTAAATCTATAAGGAAAGGAAAATCCATCACTAAAATAATCGTGATTATTACAATCACATATCTGATTAAATTGATTATTTTCCCAAAATTGGTTTTCTTCTCCAAAATTGTTATTCCAATTAAATTTTGAATAATTTTCCCAACCTGGGTTATAATAATCAAAATAAGGATTGTATATCTTATGGCTAGTTTCAAAAAAGTTAGTCTTGATCAATAGTCCTATTGACCTTACTTTTGGGTGAGGTTGGGTTGATTATTACAATCACAATTCTGATTAATTACATTCGAGGTCTGTCCTTACATTCTGACACTCTCTTTTGAGAGTTGACCTACATTTCAATTCTCATTTTTGAATTAGTCCTACATTTCTGATTCATTACATTTGAGGTCAGTCCTTACATTCCGACACTCTCTTTTGAGAATTGACCTACATTTCAATTCTCATTTCCGAATCAGTCATACATTTCTGATTTATTACATTTGAGGTCGGTCCTTATATTCTGACACTCTCTTTTGAGAATTGATATACATTTCAATTCTCAGTCCTACATTTCTGATTCATTACATTCAAGGTTGGTCCATACATTCCGACTTTCTCTCTCTCTCTCTTTGAATTAATGTTTGAATTTAAATTCCCACCTCAGTGTCAGCACTTACATACTGACTCCCATTCTTTAGAAATCTTTGAAATTTCATAACTCAAAGTCCACTCTCCAATCCCCAGCGAGAGTCCATACTTCTCGACTTAATTAAACACACACCTGCTAATTCCCCAGCGGAAACAAATCACACACGACTACACATATTTTTGGGTCTGTTAACTTAGAAGTTGTATTGGTTTTTGTTGATCTCATCGGTCAACGCCAATACGCGTGATGTGCTTGCCCAGCACACCACGCCTATTGGGGGTCTATTTGTTGACCTCACTTTTGGTTGAGGTTTAGTTTTTCCTCTTTAGTAGCCTATGGTCTAGCCATAGGACTTTCTTATTGACTATTCTTATAAAACTAGAGAAGGCACCCTCACCACTAGAAATTCCAAACTCTTCTCTACTCAACTTGAAGTTGCACATGTTGGTCTCAACCTCTAAATACTTAGTAGGTGGGGTCACTATGGGGAAAACTCAAGATGAGTCACCCTTAGGACTGCTGGACCTTAGGTTTAACCCTAGGTGTTGATCTAGAGCTAAGGCACTCACTACACTTATCTGCACTCACAATCACTCACAATCCTAAACTCAAATATCTAGCCTTGATCCGTTGATCTTTTTGGGATACTCATGTAGATGGTCCCCTAAACCTACTAGCCCTAGGGCTATGGTTTGGCTAGAACCACTACATAGAGGGCCCAAAATAGGGTTTCCATTGCTTCATGGCTTATTGGTGATGATTGGTACCTCAAAACCACTATGTAGAGGACCCAAAATGGGGTTTCCATTGGTCCATGGCTTGTGGATGATGGTTGGTACCTCAAGTTTGCCAAAATACCCATCTTGGCCTTTTACCCCTAAAACACCCCCAAATTACCAAAATACCCCTCCATAATCCAAAATCCAAAAAATTCCAAAAATTCCCAGAAAATCCTAATAAATCCCAAATATTCCCAATTTTATTTCTCTCAACTACCACATGACCCAATTTGGCCAATTTGACCATCTTTATCAAAAATCCCCAAATTTGCCTTTAAAGACCCAAATTTTTCCAAATTCAACTCAAATGTTCATCAATTTGATCTCAATTGACCCCAATTCCAATCCTAAACTAAAATGCACTTTTGATATGACCAAAATAAACCAATTCCAAGACTAATTGGCCCATGATTTGAGCCCAATTTTGATTTGGGTAAAAACCCCAATTTTGACCATATGACCTAATCTCACCAAATTGTACCCATAGCCTAGTCAATTGGCCTCACGTAATCATTAAAAATATTTATAACATTCCTATACATAAAAATAAACTATTAAGTGGCCTTGGTGAAGCCTCAAATCCATTTGATTTTGGCCTAAATCCAAAATTCCCAAATTTAGCCCAAATTGGCTAAGTCCCAAAATTTCACCCAATCGATATCCTTAACCTCGAAATTGGCATCCAATTCATGTTGAAAACTCTTCATGAGGTTTCTATTGACCATTTACAATAATCAATTTGGACTTAGCCCAAGGCTAACCCAAGCTAGACCCAATCCTTATTGACCATTTACAACAATCAATTTGGACTTATCCCAAGGCTAACCCAAGCTAGACCCAAGCCCAACATGACCAAATTGATTAAAGTTCAAAATTCCCTCAAATTGACCCTTCAATTGAACTGCCCAACATGACCAAATTGATTAAAGTTCAAAATTCCCTCAAATGACCTTTCAATTTAACTCAACCATGACCAAATTGATTAAAGTTCAAAATTCCTTCAAATTGACCTTTCAATTGAACTCAAACATTTAAAATAATCAATTTGGACTTAGCCCAAGGCTAACCCAAGCTAGACCTAAGCCTAGCCCATTGACCATTAAAAATAATCAATTTGGACTTAGCCCAAGGCTAACCCAAGCTAGACCCAAGCCTAGCTCAACATGAAAACTCTTCATGAGGTCCCTATTGACAATTTACAATAATCAATTTGGACTTAGCCCAAGGCTAACCCAAGCTAGACCCAAGCCTAGCTCAACATGACCAAATTGATTAAATGTTCAAAATTCCCTCAAAATTGATCCTTCAATTGAACTCAAAACCACTTGCATTCTTCGCCAAAGTTGTTCCTTATGATCATCTACACCAAATGAAACATTTAATTGGGCCAATTGACATGTTTAGCCTAGAACAAACTAAAGATTTGGTCATTTGCACCCATTTGGACCCATGCACTAAATGTGACCTAACCACACTAAAGTGACCAAATTAATTCCATCATAGCCATTAGTTGGACTTAGTGACCAGTCCAAACACCATAAAACCACCAAAATCAATACATGGACCAAAGTTCCCCCAAACCAAGGGATATTATTTCCAAAAATGCATGTGCTTAAGATATCCTTACCAAAATTAGGTATTGTTGCACTAAATTGCTGTGACATATTCCCTTGGGTTCCCTGAGCTCCTAGCCACCTCCACCTGGCTGGCCGGCCAACCTAGTAGCTGGAAAAGCTCAAAACCAAGAGCCACACCCATGGAGCTTCACCATAATCAAACCTAGAGGCCAGCTCATCCAAATCAAACTATGGAGCTCCTCAGCTCTCCACCTAAGCGCCACATTCTACCCCTCAATTCGCCATGACAACAAGCCTAAGGCCATTTTTATAAAATACTCCCTTCCATGGAAATGGAGGGAGATCTGAAATTACTCTAAGAGACTTTCCCAAATTGATCCCAAAGCGTCTTTGAGACCTCCTCAGTGCAACCCCACCACCACATTGCCCTGAATCCCCTTGTCGGAGCCCAATTTTGAGCTCAAAACCTTGCCGGAGACAAGACAAAACTCTCCACACCTCTAAGCTCCACCAAACTCAAATTAACTCTACCCACACCTTCACAATAGTGAAAGAAGACAAAGCCCCATCAAATTACCTTTTGAAATAGCCTCCACCATAACTCTAGACCAACACCTGAAATCGAGCTTGGTCGAATGCATACTTAGGCCTTACTCCACAGTAAGAGGCTTAATACCTAGCCTCCTTGGACCCCAACGAACGTGTTGGGCACCTCTGATTGAAGCCTCCCTTCTTAGAGCAAAGGTATAAAACTTCTCCTCCTCCCGAGCCTATTTTGATTCTCCATTTACTTGAGCATGATTTCATGACACATTAACCGTATGGATGTGTTCGCCTCACTAAGACGAGCATTTTTTTAAAAAAATTCACTTAATTTGGTTGAGAAACGAGAGAGATCATAGGCCTTGAAGGTGGACAACTCTTGGCCTAAGACTATGGGGCGATGACCACGCGCCTTCCAATCGCGCGTGTATCGAATGGATGGCCAAGATGAAGCTGGACAATGCTTCTTTACATAAACAACGGGACACATGGCTGCTGGCGTGGATGGCAGCGTCAAATAGGAGTGTGCCACGTGGAGTTTCAGAGCTGCATAGGATCTACATGGTGTTGCGTGGATAGTAGAAAAATAGGGCTTTTTCTAATTTTTTAAACTCCCCTAACTTAGAAAATCCATAACTTTATGTAGAAAAATCACAAAAATAAAATAAAAATACCTATTGCTAAGTGAATAGAGGAGATTAATTTTGAATAAACTTCAAGTCCATTTGATGCATAAAATAATTTTAATTAATTACACACTGCTTGGGATCATTTAATTCTCCATGCATATTGATACATCACCTTGGCTTGAAATTTTGGCATATTGTAGCCTCTGTCAAGGGAAACATCCTCTAATTTTTCCAAAGTGAGAGGAGGTTCCTATATAGAGATCCATATTTTTTCAAGATCTTGCACATTATTTCCTTAAAATAATCATGGAAATTAGCATATTGATTAGATAAGTTATTCCACATTATTTCTTTAAAATAATCATGGAAATTTAGCATATTGATTAGAAAATCCTAAAAAAATTTTGAAGGTCTACCATGACCAGAGAAACCTTTGAAAATAATTTCATGGGTCAAGTCAATTAAAACGCAAGGTCTACCATGACCAGAGAAACCTTTGAAAATAATTTCATGGGTCAGGTCATTTAAAACATCCTTAAATTTTCCAAATACTAAATCACTAATGATTAGAGGAGCTTTTAGAAATAATTCTATGGGTCAAGTCATTTAAAATGCACTTAACTTTTACAAACACTAAATCATTAAAATAATTAATTTTGGAAAATATAAACATTTAAATGACTTGATTTTTTATCTCCACTGTGATTTATGATCCAGAGAACATTATTATAAAAAGTTCAAAATATTTTGAGTTCATTTGATAACTTAAGTTGATTTTTTAAAGATAAATATCACTTTTAACACTTAAATGATTTTTAAAAATCAAAATATAAATAAAAAAATTATGAAATTTAGTTTTTTGAGTTCTTTGTGATCAGGGATATTTTATAAAAATAAAATAATATTTAGAATAAAAACTTGATTTTTAACCTTCTATGATCAGGGATATTTTATAAAAATAAAATAATATTTAAAATAAAAACTTAATTTTTGGCCTATCATGGATATTTTATAAAAATAAAATAATATTTAAAATAAAAACTTAATTTTTGGCCTATTTTAAAAATCAGGAATATTTTCTAAAAATAAAATTATATTTAAAGTAAAAACTTGATTTTTGGCCTATTTTAAATAGGTATTTTATAAAAATAAAATGATATTTAAAATAAAAACTTAATTTTTGGCCTATTTTAAATATGTTTTCTAAAAATAAAATAATATTTAAAATAAAAACTTAATTTTTGGCCTATTTTAAATATTTGAATAATTAAAAATCCATAAAAATCACAACAATAATAAAACTCATGGAAATGTTCTAAATTGCTTCCTAAGTAATTAAAAATTCATAAAAAACACAAAAATAATAAAATTCATGGAAATGTTATAAATTGCTTCCTAATAACTTAGGAATAATTAGAGTATTCTTCCTGATTTTTTAAATAAAGATATTGAATTTCAAAGCTTAAAAATAATTTTTAAAGGCTAAAAATGAGTTTTCACTAAAATAATTCCAATAAATCAAAGAAAAATAAAAAAATATGAAATTTACTCCTCTGGGTTCTCTAACCTCAGAGAGATTTTTTAAAAATACAAAACTTAATTTTCATCATTTAAAATAATTTATTTTTATTAAATAACCCAGAACTTAAAATAATTGTGATAAATCACAGAGAATTCGAAAAATCATGAAATTTGGTCCAAAGACTTCTTTAAAAAATCTTGAAATTTGGTCTAAAGTTTGCCTCCAGTAAAAATTTCAAAGGATTAGAATTTACTTTGGACAAGTTAGAAATTTTCTTTAAAAAATCCTATTTTTTGCATGAAAATAATTATATAAAATAAATTAAATTCTGATAAATCACATTTTCTCCTCTGAAGTCTCAATTGACCCATGAATGAGGTAGGACAAAAATTTCAAAGTCATTTGAATTGAATTTGACAAATTATGAAGTGTTAGAGCCTTNAGCCCAATTAGGATTAAAATTTTGCTAAGTGTTCCAACAACACTAACTTGCCTCTTTAAGGGTCTTCACCCACATAATTCTTAAATTGAATACAAGTGATAATTACCCTTTTCTTTGGGATAATTGAGACATCAATGTTCACTGAGGAATAAGGGTATTTACAGGATGACTTTTTAAGCAACATAATAAGTTTAAAATAACTCGAAATTTTCCACCAGGGAGCGAGAGAGCAGCACAGACCTATTTCTTTCTCTAGATCTGTTGGATGTCTTGAAGATCTACTAACTTTAATATGTTTTGCTTGACAAAATCATCCTTAATTAAAAGGACCCACCAAAATATGACATAAGGCTAAGAAAACTACCAAAATTTTACTTCCCTGTTTCATATAAACTGCCTTAACATGCATTTTAAGTTTCAGGTTGTGGAACGAGAAAACTCACCAGGTACGCTTTACAGTTTTCAGCATTGTCTTTCTTGTACTTTCATACTATGCTTTCATACCTGCAAATTTGCATGCTAAACAACGACGCCACCCTGCGTGAAAAACTAAAACTATTAGGATAGCCACAAAACCAAAACCAAAACCAAAACCAAAATTAAAATCGACCAAGATAAAATTCACCCTCACAACATTTAAAATATAAAACAACTCAAAATTTAATCACAAACATCACACAAAACTATAACTTCAACTAAATTCGAAATATAAAACAACTTAAAATTTAATCACAAACATCACACAAAACCACAACTTCAACTAAATTTAAATATAAAACAGCTCAAAATTTAATCACAAACATCACACAAAACTACAATTGCAACTAAATTAAGAACATCTCTATCGGATGATCGGGAATTCCTCGTAGGAGGTAACCTACGGTTGCTAACGAGGCTTCCCACGTTCTAAATGAAATTATGAAACTCATTAAGTTGAGTTTAGTAAGTTCATTTNGAGATCCTAACCGGTGTCGCTCTAATCAACTTTAATATGCCCTCTATAAAATTTAAAGAACTTCAGATCCTAACCGGTGTCACTCTAATCAACTTTAATATGCCCTCATAAAATTTAAAGAACTTCACTATAGGGCCACCTAATTTGACATTATAACTTGACACACTAGAAAACTTAAACTTGTCGTGACAGGGGCTTGGAGCTAGCATGGTGGGCAGTACGGCCATCTTCAATAGCAAAACCTGTCTTCCCCAGCTAAACCAATCTTTCTTCCTTAGAAATAAACAACAAAGCCATAGGAATTCGAGGTTGCTTGCTTATGCAACGTAAACCCTCACCTTATCTTTAGGCCTTTATATAGCCTTGTTATACAATATAAGTCCTAACTCGTTTTAAGATTCTGAGGTTATCGTCCGTCACAACCTAAACCCTCACATCCCCCAGGCCATTTGTGTGATCGCTTCATATGAATGTAAGCCCTAACTAATAAAATTGGTAGGATGAAACACTTAAATTTTTCTCCTCTAAATTTAAGCCAAACATTAGGATAGCTTGGGAATTCACCGAGGTTCTCCTCTAGGATCCATGACATCCCCTAGTTCTTCCTCCTTTGGATTCTACAGTAAAATGTTCTAAATTTGAATCAATCCCCTTTCACACCTCTACGTCTGATTTCATTGAAGTGTCCTACCCTTTGAAATCCCTTGAAGATAATATTTCCTGATTTTTATCGAGAGTCTTCTTAAGTGACTTTGGTCATTTAACCTTTGAAATTCCTTGAAGATAATATTTCTTGATTTTTATCGAGAGTCTTCTTAAGTGACTTGTCCTACTCTTTGAAATTCCTTGAAGATAATTTTTCTTGATTTTTATCGAGAGTCTTCTTAAGTGACTTTAGTCATTTAAGATGTAATTAACTATAGGGGCTTGCCCTTATAAGAAGCATGTCCAAACCCAGCTATTCTTTGAAGATAATATTTCCTGATTTTTATCGAGAGTCTTCTTAGGTGACTTTGGTCATTTAAAAGCGTTGAAGAGTCCTACCCTTTGAAATTCTTTGAAGATAATTTTTCTTGATTTTTATCGAGAGTCTTCTTAGGTGGCTTTGGTCATTTAAGAATATTTCATGATTTTTATCGAGAGTCTTCTTAGGTGACTTTGGTCATTTAAGATGTAATTAACTACTTTCTTGACTTTTATCGAGAGTCTTCTTAAGTGACTTTGGTCATTTAAGATGTAATTAACTATAGGGCTTGCCCTTATAGGAAGCATGTCCAAACCCAACTTAATATAAACCATATTTAATACTTTATATTAAATAGGGGAACTTGTCGACAAATACAAAGGTTTCACAGACCAAACGTACGTCATACTTTTCTTAGTTTATTTGATCGAGCTTCATTCACAATCAAGTAGAATGCTACGTGGATGATTTGGTCATCAAAAGTAAACAAAAAATAGATCATTTGTATTATTTGAGGATCGTGTTTGAATGGTTACAACGATATGACCTTAAAATGAATCCATTAAAGTGCGCCTTCGACGTTACCTCTGGGAAATTTTTAGGATTCGTTGTTCGTTATCGGGGAACCGAGATTGACTCGGATAAGATTAAAGCTATCTTGAAAATGCCTCCCCCTAAAACCTTGAAACAACTACGTTCTTTCCAGGGGAAGTTGGCATATCTGAGACGCTTTATTTCTAATCTCTCAGGTAGGTGTCAGCCTTTCTCAGCATTAATTAAAAAGGATGCCAAATTTATTTGGGAAGAGAAATGCCAGCGGGCCTTCAAGGACGTTAAGAAATACTTAATGACACCTTCTGTCTTAGCAGGCCCTATCCTAGGGAAACCTCAGATACTTTATACCGAGGCCTTAGATGACTCTCTAGGAGCCCTCTTAGCTCAAGTCAATGAGGAGGGTAAAGAAAATGCGCTCTACTACTTGAGTTATCGTCTAATACCAACGGAGATAAGGTATCCACCTATTGAGAAGCATTTTCTGGCGTTAATTTTTGCCGCTCAAAAGCATCTCATATGATTACCCTAATTTCGAAAGTTAATCAATTGCAATATCTGATGACCCGACCAACACTCTCCGGACAATTAACAAGATGGTCAATGAACTTACTACAATTTGATATAACTTTTGTTCCCCTCCGTGCTATCAAGGGACAAATACTAGCAGAATTTCTCGCTGCACACCCACTGCCAGCTGGGTCCTCTCTCAACGACGAGTTACTAGACGAGCAAATACTACAAATGGAATTTTCTAGTGCGCAGCACTGTGAAATGTACTTCGATGGCGCTTCATCAGCAAGGAAAGACAAAGGATCAGACACAGTTATACCAGGCAAAGCAGGGATCAGTTTGATCTTTATCATGCTAGATAAGGGTATGTTGAGATTCTCCTACCACTTGACAGAGCCGTGCACCAACAATGAAGCAGAATATGAAACTTTAATCACCGGATTGGAATTAGCAATCTCAATGGATATAACAAACATTGCCATTTATGGTGACTCTCAACTTGTCATCCAGCAGGTCGCCGGACAATACAGAATTTTGAAACCAAGATTAACAGAATACCATCAGTACACGATGAAGCTCCTGAAGCAGATTCCCGAGGTGACTTTCTACCGGATTCCTCAGGGAGATAATGCCCATGCCGACGCTCTAGCAAAACTTGCTAAGGAAATGGCATGTCCCCTGGAGGATTTTATCAAAGTCATGGTGCAAGGAAGATGAGTCCTGTCTTGAAACGACTTCGAAACTCTTACACAAGCTTGGAAAAAAGAAACAATAAATACAGTCGCAGACATCAACAAAGATTGGTGCAAGCCATTAATAGAATATTTGCATACTATAAAGCTGCCAGAACACAAGTTTGAGGTGCACCACGTCACAAGAAGGGCTATGTCTTACACCTTGGTTGGAAATGTTCTCTACAGAAGATCATTCGACCAGATGTGGCTACGGTGTTTGAGCAGAGCCGAGGCACAAAATATTGTCAAAGAGGTATATGCCGGATTATGTGGCGCTCACCAGTCAGGGCCAAAAATGAAAATGAAAATCAAAAGACTCGGGTATTATTGGCCAGCAATGATGTCCGATTGCATGGATACAGCCAGAAGATGTCACCAATGCCAAGTGCAAGGGGTGGTCTTACACCAGCCTCTGAATGTGCTACACCCAACTATTGCCTCCTTGCCCTTTGAGTGTTGGGACACAGACATAATATGTCTGATAGACCCTCCATTTTCCAAGGGAAACAGATTTATACTTTCCGCTAGAGATTACTTCTAAAAATGGGCAGAGGCAATACCGTTATGTGAGGTTACGACACTACACGTCCAATTTTTTAAAAGCCAAATCGTCTACCGTTTCGGAGTACCGTGAAGAATAATCTCTGACAATGAGACAGCTTTTAAAAGTGCAAAGATCAACAATTTCGTCAGAAGACATGGGATAGATTTGAGATACTCTATAATTTACTATCCCAGAGCAATTGGTTTGGCTGAAGCTTTCAACAAGACACTGATACAGATTTTGAAGAAAACACTGGATGAAAACAAAATGGATTGGCATAACAATTTGTTAGAAGCCTTATGGGCCTACCAAACGACTTTCAGGACTCCCACTAAGTGTACACCCTATATGCTCATGTATGGGGCCGAGGCCGTGCTGCCGCTAGAAATCCAGACACCATCTCTCAGAGTCGTTGTTGCCAACCAACTCATAATGGAAGAAAGCGCAAAACTCAGACTTGAAGAACTGGAGAGTCTTGAGGGAAAATGACTAGAAGCCCAACAATATTTAGAGCTTTACCAGACGAAGATGGTACAAGCTCATGATAAATTGGTCCGCCCAAGGACATTCAAAGTTGGTGACCTTGTGCTTGTGCTCAAAAGACCTATTCTTGCACACCGCAAAATAGGTGGAAAATTCGAGCCAACTTGGGAGGGACCATTTATCGTTTAGAAGGTCTATACGGGAGGAGCCTACCAGTTAGTGGACTTCCGGGGTGAAAGACCCATGTTACCAATAAATGGACGATACCTGAAAAACCTATTACGCAACCTGATGCCGCTCAATGCCGCTTACCTCTACTTTCTTTGAAACTTTGAAACTTTGATTGTTTTAGGGATATCTATGTGGCCAAATGTCTATGATCAAGTCCAAATTTTGTAATTAAACTCATTATAATGAAAATTTTGAGAAATTTTTTAAACTTCACACGTTCTCTTTTCTACTTTTGAATTTAAATACCCTACTAAATTAAACGAAACTCACACATAAAATGAATAATCCTCTTCACCAAAACAAACTAAAATTTGCTTTAATAAATACTTTGTTTTGTTCTTGTTCATGCCAAGCTTCGACCGACTGATGTTTTTTTTTTGTCGTCTACACAAAAACGTTAAGATAGAGGCTGATATTTGCCTTCCAGGACGCCTGGATACTCGCACTGAATGAAGAGATGGCGCTGCAAGGAGGTGTCATAGATTTCAACATGAATTTCAACCAGGTTGATATGGACTACGAGGGTCCTCTAATGGACGTAGTCAGCAATAAAGAAACGGAGGGACTGCCTTCACTGTTGAGGGTAATCACTCAAGACAATGTGTCATGCAAAGGTAAAAACGTGATAGCGGAACATGATTCGATGGAGGGGCCCAGCCATCTACCCTCCATGGTAGCTACTCTAGCAAGGGACCTGATAGTCGCCCGTAATGAACAATTACCAAATACTGCGCTCTGCAGGATGCAACGTAGAAATGCCAGCCAGAAAAAACAGAGAGCCTTTCTGTGACAGGAACGCAAATGCCAGAGAGACGTGAGCAGTTTTCTTACCCCCATTCCTGAGGGACATATTTACGACCCACATCTGAGAGAAACTTCTGCCAGCCTGCCCACTACAGATGAAGAGTCAGGATTTGTGACAGAATCAGATGTGCTCCCAGTTCCAGATATCTTATGCAGGGGTTGCCCAACATGCAATGTTGAGGTACCAGTCAGGACATCAGTCACGGGTGCATTTGTAGAATGCCCGGATTGCAACGTTCTACATCTACAGCATTTCAGTACTTTAGAAGAATACACTTGAAGCACCAATGAGTCTTAGACTCCAGACTTCGTGACAAATGAACCATATGTCCCACTGCGGACGGATTAACACGCACCATGGAGCCCAGGATCATACATCCCACTAGAGGTTGTATCTCATATTCCAGATCGACCAACACCAGTTTGGGTTCCCACCGAGGCCCGAAGGAAGGAACACCCGTGACAGCTGCCAACTCCTGGTATGGTAGAATACTACAAGATAAGCAGAGTAAATAAAAGAGAATTTGAGTTCTATGAAGAGTTTTAAGGAAAGTTCATCAATATATTGGAAGGCCTGGAGTTGTACACCAAGGTTTTCTCTGAGACTGATGAAAAGAGTATTCTGGACTGCATCTTCGATTTAGGAGACAGAGGCTGAGCGGGCCTTCTCATGGAGAGG
The DNA here is from genome assembly GCA_002079205.1 of Phalaenopsis hybrid cultivar. NCBI lineage: Eukaryota > Viridiplantae > Streptophyta > Magnoliopsida > Asparagales > Orchidaceae > Phalaenopsis > Phalaenopsis hybrid cultivar. The sequence goes on from JXCR01134433.1 coordinate 53,715, forward strand.
ACATATTTCGAGCCGAAGAAATGGATGAGAGGAAAGGGAAGAATCACCATCCAATGCGGCTGTTGTTACAACTTCACGAACGACAGACAAGGGAATCCACTTGGGATCATCAGATACGACCAAGTAGATTCGTTGCCACCAATGATAAAATGGATGATCAAGAGAATGGTCAAGTGGAATATTCTACCTGCTACTTGCATTCCTAACAGTTGCATCATTAAATTTATGAAGAAGGTGACTACATCCCTCCACACATTGATCATCAAGATTTTGTGAGGCCTTTCTTCATGATCTCGTTCATGAGTAAAAGCAATATTCTATTTGGAAAAGAAATCGATATAGTCGGCCCTGGTGAATTCAGAGGAGCTGTGGAGATTCCTCTTCCAGTTGGTTTAGTACTTGACCTAAAGGGCAATGGTGCAGACATTGCCAGGCACTGCATTCCAGGAGTGCGACACTGTAGGGTGTCTGTAACCTTCCGCAGAATGGACGACAGAAAAAATATCGTAGGGATTCCAGCAGGACCCAAAATTGGAGGAGTTAGTTCCATATGAGCTGTGAGAAGGTTGTACCTCTAAGTACATGCGAAGGGAACTCTTATCCTGGAGCATGACTTAGAAGATTTGCTTGATCAGGAGCTCAACACACCTGGTATAGAGGGTTCACTTTCTTTCTTTTAATAGCATGACATGTATCTGATTTTATTCAGTCTACAATGTACTCATAGCATGAGATGATTCTCAATGTATTTCGACAGGGATTACATGATGCACCTTTTGAGGCATAGCCTATGGCTCATTTATGGCATCCCTTTTTGGAGCAAATTAATGGAAATTTCTCTCAAATTGTTCCTTTTTGGTCAGTTGCCTTTTTGTGTGATGGATGAAAGCTGCAAACCATGCTATGGTTCAGAATTTGAATGAACAAAGAACGAAACAACAAATCTTCAACAATAAAAAAACATAAATAAAAAATAATCACCAACAAATAAACAATAAAATAAATTTATTTTGAAAATCAACCAATTAAAATTAAAACTTTAAAAACATATTTTGAAAAAAAAATTAAATGTGATAAAAACAACAAGAAGATAAAACGAAATTGTTAAGCGGATGCTTCCGTTTTCGGAATTTTCTACTCTTTGTGCGCGAAGCACAACCATCGTTATCTACACTAACTCTCTGCACATCCCCGCAGAATTTCACATTCTGCACATAACTCTACAAAGCTTTACAAATCTCCTTCAACAAGATCAACCTTTCTCACATGATACATTTCTATAAATTCAACGCTACTAACCCTCTTTTAAGAATTAACCTACATTTCAATTTTTATTTTCGAATCAGTCCTACATTTCTGATTCATTACATTCGAGGTCGGTCCTTACATTCCGACCCTCCATTTCTAAATCAGTCCTAAATTTCTGATTCTTTACATTTGAGGTCGGTCCTTACATTCCGACACCTTCTAGAGAATTGACCTACATTTCAATTCTCATTTCTGAATCAGTCCTACATTTCTGATTCTTCACATAAGAATTGACCTACATTTCAATTCTCATTTCTGAATCAGTCCTACATTTCTGATTCTTTACATTTCTTAAATTCTGATTCTTCACATTTGAGGTCGGACCTTACATTCCGACACTTTCTTTTGAGAATTCAACATTTCTGATTCATTACATTCGAGGTCGGTCCTTACATTCCGACACTCTCTTTTGAGAATTAACCTACATTTCAATTATCATTTTCGAATCAGTCCTACATTTCTGATTCATTACATTCGAGGTCGGTCCTTACATTTCGACACCATTTTTTGAGAATTGATCTACATTTCAATTCACATTTTTGAATAAGTCCTACATTTCTGATTCATTACATTCGAGGTCAGTCCTTACATTCCGACACCCTCTTTTGAGAATTGACCTACATTTCAATTCTCACTTCCGAATCAGTCCTACACTTCTGATTCACTTCATTCGAGGTCGGTCCTTACTTTCGACACTCTCTTTTGAGAATTGACCTACATTTCAATTCTCATTTCCGAACTAGTCCTACATTTCTGATTCATTACATTCCATGTCGGTCCTTACATTCTGACACTCTCTTTTGAGAATTGACCTATATTTCAATTTTCACTTTCGAATCAGTCCTACATTTCTGATTCATTACAATTGAGGTCGGTCCTTACATTCCGACACTCTCTTTTGAGAATTGACCTATATTTTAATTCTCATTTTTGAATCAGTCATACATTTCTGATTCATTACATTTGAGGTCGGTTCTTACATTCTGATACTCTCTTTTGAGAATTGACCTACATTTCAATTCTCATTCTCGAATCAGTCCTACATTTCTGATTCATTACATTCGAGGTCGGTCTTTACATTCCGACACTCTCTTTTGAGATTTGATATACATTTCAATTCTCAGTCCTAAATTTCTGATTCATTACCTTCGAGGTCAGTCCTTACATTACGACACTCTCTTTTAAGAATTGACCTACATTTCAATTCTCATTTTCGAATCAGTCCTACACTTCTGATTCATTATATTTGAGGTCGGTCCTCACATTCCAACACTCCCTTTTAAGAATTGACCTACATTTCAATTCTTATTTCCGAATCAACCCTACATTTCTGATTCATTACATTCAAGATCGGTCCTTACATTCCGACACTCTCTTTTGAGCGTTGACCTACATTTCAATTCTCACTTCAGAATTAGTCCTATATTTCTGATTCATTACATTCGAGGTCGGTCCTTACATTCCGACACTCTGTTTTGAGAATTGATAATATTTCAATTCTCATTTTCGAATAAGTCCTACACTTCTGATTCATTACATTTGAGATCGGTCCTTACATTCCGACACTCTCTTTTGAGAATTGACCTACATTTCAATTCTCATTTCCGAATCAGTCCTACATTTCTGATTCATTACATTTGAGGTTGGTCCTTACATTCCGACACACTCTTTTGAGAACTGACCTACATTTCAATTCTCATTTCCAAATCATTCCTACATTTCTGATTCATTACATTCGAGGTCGGTCCTTACATTCTGACACTCTCTTTTAAGAATTGATATACATTTCAATTCTCAGTCCTACATTTCCGATTCATTACATTCGAGGTCGGTCCTTACATTCTGACTCTCTCTCTCTCTCTTTTTGAATTGATATCTGAATTTCAATTCCCACCTCGGGGTCAGCACCATTCTGACTCCCCCATCCTTTAGAGATCTTTGAAATTTCATAACTCAAAGTTCACTCTCCAATCCCCAGCGAGAGTCCCTACTTCTCGACTTAATTAAAAACACACCTGCTAATTGCCCAGCGTAAACAAATCACACACGACTCTACACATATTTTCGGGTCTGTTGACTTAGAAGTTGTATTGGTTTTCATTGATCTCATCGGTCAGCGCCAATACGTGCGGTGTGCTTGCCCAGCACATCACACCTATTGGGGGTCCATTTGTTGACCTCACTTTTGGTTGAGGTTTAGTTTTCCTCTTTAGTAGCCTAAGGTCTAGCCATAGGACTTTGCTATTGACTATTCTTAAAAAACTAGAGAAGGCACCCTCACCACTAGAAATTCTAAACTCTTCTCTACTCAACTTGAAGTTCCACATGTTGGTCTCAACTCTAAATACTTAGTATGTGGGGTCACTATGGGGGAAACTGAAGATGAGTCACCCTTAGGACTGCTGGACCATAGGGTTAACCCTGGGTGTTGATCTAGAGCTAAGGCACTCACTACACTTATCTGCACTCACAATCACTCACAACCCTAAACTCAAATTCAACCTAGATCCCTTGATCTTTTGGGATACTCATGTAGATGGTCCCCTAAACCTGCTAGCCCTTATACTAGCCCTAGGGTGATCCCTTAATCTTTTTGGGATACTCATATATATGGTCCCCTAAACCTAATAGCTCTAGAGCTATGGTTTGGCTAAGACCACTATGTAGAGGACCCAAAATGAGGTTTCCATTGGTCCGTGGCTCATTGATGATGGTTGGTACCTCAAATCTGCCAAAATACCCATCTTGGCCTTTTACCCCTAAAACACCCCCAAATTACCAAAATACCCCTCCATAGCTCAAAAACCCAAAAATTTCAAAAATTCCCAGAAAATCCTAATAAATCCCAAATATTCCCAATTTCATTTAAAAAAATCCCAAAAATTCCCATAAAATCCTAATAAATCCCAAATATTCTAGCTTAAAATCCCCAAAATTCCCAGAAAATTCCAATAAATCTCAAATATTCCTAATTTCATTTCTCTCAACTATCACATGACCTAATTTTACCAATTTGACCATCTTTATAAAAAATCCACAAATTTGCCTTTAAAGACCCAAATTTCCCCAAATTCAACTCAAATGTTCATCAATTTGATCTCAATCCAATCTTAAACTCAAATTCACTTTTGATATGACAAAACTAAACCAAATCCAAGCCTAATTGTCCCATGATTTGAGCTCAATTTTGATTTGGGTCAAAACCCCAATTTTGACCATATGACCTAATCTCACCAAACTGTACCCATAGCTTAGCCAATTGGCCTCAATTAATGTTGTAAAATCTTTATAACATTCCTATACATAAAAATCAACCATAAATTGGCCTTGGTGATGCCTCAAATCCATTTGATTTTGGCTTAAATCCAAAATTCCAAAATTTAGCCCCAAATTGGCTCTAAAATTTCACCGAATTGGTATCCTTAACATCCAAATTGGCATCCAATTAATGTTGAAAACTCTTCATGAGGTCTCTATTGACCATTTACAATAATCAATTTGGACTTATCCCAAGGCTAACCCAAGCTAGACCCAAATCCTTATTGACCATTTACAACAATCAATTTGGACTTATCCCAAGGCTAACCCAAGCTAGACCCAAGATTGACCATTAAAAATAATCAATTTGGACTTAGCCCAAGGCTAACCCAAGCTAGACCCAAGCCTAGCTCAACATGAAAACTCTTCATGAGGTCCCTATTGACAATTTACAATAATCAATTTGGACTTAGCCCAAGGCTAACCCAAGCTAGACCCAAGCCTAGCTCAACATGACCAAATTGAATAAAATTCAAAATTCCCTAAAATTGACCTTTCAATTGAACTCAAAACCATTTCCATCCTTCACCAAAGTTTCAAATTGACCCCCCAATTGGACTCAAAACCACTTCCATCCTCCACCAAAGTTGTTCCTTAGTCCAAGGCTAACCCAAGCTAGACCCAAGCCTAGCCCAACATGACCAAATTGATTAAAGTTCAAAGCTTAAGGCTAACCCAAGCTAGACCCAACCATGGCTAACCCAAGCTAGACCCAAGCCTAGCCCAACATGACCAAATTGATTAAAGTTCAAAATTCCCTAAAATTGACCTTTCAATTGAACTCAAAACCATTTCCATCCTTCACCAAAGTTTCAAATTGACCCCCCAATTGGACTCAAAACCACTTCCATCCTCCACCAAAGTTGTTCCTTAGTCCAAGGCTAACCCAAGCTAGACCCAAGCCTAGCCCAACATGACCAAATTGATTAAAGTTCAAAGCTTAAGGCTAACCCAAGCTAGACCCAAATCCCTCAAATTGATCCTGCAATTGAACTCAAAACCATTTCCATTCTTCACCAAAGTTGTTCCTTATGATCATCTACACCAAATTCAACATTTATTTGGGCCAATTGACATGGCTAGCTTAGAACAAACTAAAGATTTGGTCATTTGCACCCATTTGGACCCATGCACTAAATGTGACCTAACCACCCTAAAGTCACCAAATTAACTCCATCACATCCATTAGTTGGACTTAGTGACCAGTCAAAACACCATGAAACCACCTAAATCATGCCATGGACCAAAGGTCCCCCAAATTAAGGGATATTATTTCCAAAAATGCATGTGCTTAAGATATCCTTACCAAAATTAGGTATTATTGCACTAAATTGCTGTGACATATTCCCCTGGGTTCCCTGAGATCCTAGCCACCTCCATCTGGCTGGCTGACCAGCCTAGTGGCCGAAAAAGCTCAAAATCAAGAGCCACTCCCATGGAGCTTCACCCAAATCAAACCTAGAGGCCAGCTCATCCAAATCAAACTATGGAGCTCCTCTGCCCTCCACCTAAGCACCACATTCCACCCCAAATTGGCCATGAAAGCAAGCCTAAGGCCATTTTTATAAAATGCTCCCATCCACGACCATGGAAGAAGAGCTAAAAATTACTCTAAGAGACTTCCCCAAATTGATCCCAAAGCCTCTATGAGACCTCCTCAGTGCAACCCGACCACCACATTGCCCTGAATCCCCTTGCTCGAGCCCAATTTTTGAGCTCAAAACCTTGTCGAAGATAGGACAAAACTCTCCACACCTCTAAGCTCCACCAAACTCAAATTAACTCTACCCACACCTTCACAACAGTCAATAATGATTCAAACTAGTTTCTACCATCATTGATTTTTTTTGTGTAAGGTGTCACTTAATTTTGAGGTCAAAAGGGGGCACATTAGGGTTCGATCCAAATTTTAGGGTTTGAGGATTCTTGATGGGTTTAAGGAGTCAATATTAGTAGACTTCTTTCCCAACATGGATTTGATGATCTAATGATCTTAGGAATTGTAGAAGAATCCATAAGATCTTGAGTTGATTTGGGTGGTTCAGGACATGTCCTGATCATGATGTTGATTTAGGATAGATCCTCTCAAAGGTGAGGTGAACACTAACCTAAGCTAGAAAATCCGCTTACCTCAACTTTATCCTCACTCAAGGCTAATCTAGGACTAAAAATACTCATTATGTTATGTCATGTTCTATATTTTATTTTAGTATGATGTTCTATGTATGCCACTTCATGTTTAATTTTATATGTTATTTCAAACTTAAAATCCAAACATATATATATATATATATATATATATATATATATATATATATATATATATATATATATAAACTAGAAAAGGAGAAGAATATTCTTGTTTTCTCCATAAACACAAAAAATCAAACTTCAAACAAAACTAACACATAACTTAGATAAAAAAACTCAGATTTCTCAACATGACTAAAAAATCTAAGAAGCAAACAAGAAATTAATTCCAATAGTGAATCTTAAATAAACATCTAAAATACAACAAGATAAGGAATAAGTATAAAACTTAGGTAGATATGACATGTACTTTAAGCTAGCTAACTTGGATACCAAACCACGGGCCACACACTGAGCCCAGATTAATCTGAGCATAGAAGCCTAGATTAGTCTGTGTACCTAGTTAGTGCTAAGGAATAGAGCATGCAAAACTATAAACCGACCCCTTGAGACTAGCGAGAATAACTTAGAGTGAAGTAACTCATGGTTTCTGAAGAAGGTATTCCAAGCTCCAACATTCAAGTGGGATTCTTTATTATGAGGTTGATCATAATCAAGGGACATTAACATTTCTGGAATGAGGGAAAGCCACGAGTATCTTCACCAGATATATTATTCATAAAAACTAGGCTAGTTCACCTATAAAATTCCTTATAGACTTTAGGGTTTCATTTTGCATCTAGAAATCCTTCTACTTGATGTCGACACTAAAAAATTAGGAGTTGTTAAGTTGTCGGCTGCTAGGATGGACATCCTAACACTTGTTTTAATTTTACTTAATATATATATATATA
>JXCR01134433.1:61551-94231 GCA_002079205.1 Phalaenopsis hybrid cultivar
ATATATATATATATATATATATATATATATAATTTGGAAAAAATAGTATTTTAGATTTTTGAAAATACAAGACCAAACATATCTCATATCCCCAATAGTTTAAATAAACGAGCTTAATACCACAAGTAGTTCACCTATCCCAAGGGATAGATACAATACTTACTGGTGAAGGCTCGATTAAATAAACTAAAGATTGTATGACAAATTTTTAAGCCTGCAAAACAATTTTTTGTTGACCAACAAATTCCCCTAGTTAATACAAAGAATTAAATAGGGTTTATATCAAACTAGGTTTGGAAAAACTTCCTATAAGGGCAAGCCCCTATAGTTAATTGCATCCTATATAACCGAAGTCACCTAAGAAAACTCTCAATAAAAATCAGGGAAATTATCTTCAAAGCGGTCAAAGGATTAGGACTTTTCAACAAGATTATACAAAGAGGTGTGAAAGGAGAATGTCTCAAGTTTGGAACATTTTATTTTGGAATCGAAAAGAGGAAGAACTAGGGGATGTCATAGATCTTAAGGAGAATCTCGATGAGTTCCCAAACTATCCTATGGTTTGTCTTTAGTTTTGAGGAGAAATTACTTAAGTGTTTTATCCTGACAATTTTATTAATTAGGGCTTATATTCATGTGAAACGATCACACAAATAGTTTGGAAGATGTGAGGATTTAGGTCGTGACAGACGACAACCTCAGAATCATAAAACAGGTTAGGGCTTAAATTATATAACAGAGATATACAAAGGCATAAAGATAAATTAAGGATTTATGTTTGCATAAGCAAACAACCTCGAATTCTTATGGATTTGTTGTTTAATTCTACAGAATGGTTTAGCTAGTGAGACATGTTTAATTGTTGAAGATGGTCATGCTGCCTAAGATGCTAGCTCCAAGCTCCTCGTTGTAGCAAGTTTATATTTTCTAATGTGTCAAGTTGTGATGTCAAACCGAATGTTCCTATGGTTATGGTTCCTTAAATATTATGGGGCATATTAAAGTTGATTAGAGCGACTCCGCTTAGGATCCTAAGGTTTCCTCGTTCTGGTAGCACTATTTTCTTTCAGATTCACTTAGTTTAAATGAATTTACTAAACTCAACTTAATGAATTCTGTAATTTCATTTAGACCATGAGAAATCTCGTTAGCAACCGTAGGTAACCTCCTCCGAGGGATTCCCGATCATCCGATAAAGCCTTATTAATTTAGTTGCAATTATTATTTGTGATATTTGTGATTAAATTTTGAGTTGTCTTATATTTTAAATATTGAGGGGGTGAATTTTATCTTGATTGATTTTAGTTTTGATTTTAGTTTAGGTTTTGTGGCTATCCTAAAAGTTTTAGTTTTGACACGCAGGGTGACATCATTATTTTAGCATGTAAGCTTATAAATAAAAGGTGCAGTAAGGAAAATATAGGAAAAGAAGGTACTGTAAACTGTAAAAGTGTACCTATCGAGCCTTCTTGTTTCTCCACCTAAAATTTTAGTATCTTTGCAAGGCATATATATATATATATATANTATATATATATATATATATATATATATATATATATATATATATATATATATATATATATATATATATATATATATAATTTCTACATGAATTAAAGCATGCATATAAGGAATGTAGACAATACAAGTTTGAGGTGTGTCTATAAGATCTTATGCCATACCTTAGTGGGTCTAAATTTTGGGGATGATTCCATTAAGAAAATCATAGTAAGTCCAGGTATCCTTCATGGTTTCCAAAGGATCATGAAGAAGTCTCGGGTTTTACCCTAGACATTTCATAGTCCATGGAATTATCTTGAGTTCATTTTGGTCTGATTATGTTTGCTATATATTTCATCCAGTTCATACCCTTATGCTCAGTGAATTGTGATGTTTTGATTATCTCTTAAGTGGGGTAATTATCACTTGATATCTCTCTTATGAATTATATAGGTAAAGATCCTTGGGGCAACTTGACTTCATTAAGGGATTTATTAATTTGATTTTTAGATAATGGGCTTATAGTGTTTTGAAAGGTTTTTAATTAATTATACGTTATTTTCTAAACCTCATTAGATAAAATTTTGATTAAACCTAGTTTACTACTAAGCCATTAAGATTTAATTGATAGATTTACAATTTTAAGGAAAATGATTTTTCAATATTTATATTCTTAATCCTTATCATGAATTATGAATCATCTCAAAACCATTAGTTGGGGCATAAAATCAGTGAGTTATGGTCTTCTGAAATCAAACCCCTCACCTTAATATCTCCCTATTTAAATGTTCTTCTAAATCTCATTAATTTTGAAAAATTATAAATTTATCCTTTATAAGACGAAAGTGAGATTGGTTACAACCATTTATCCCTTCCATATTTCAGTCATCAAAATAAATCAATTAAAATCATTTATTGCCCATTTAGCGCTTTGGTTAAGCCTAAATGTTAATTAAGCCTTAAATTCCAAAATTACCCTTTTGCCCCTAGGCCTTAATACCCCATAATTCATTAAATTAGACTCCAATGTCTTGAAAATTTTATGTTACCTTACTCATGGGTTAATTAAAACATCAGAAGAGAAAATGTGATTTTTCTGAATTAATTTAATTTTAAAATTATTTTTAATGCAAAAATCGGGATTTTCAAAGAAAATTTAATAACTCAATCAAAATAAAACTTCTATCCTTAAAAAAATTATTGGAGTTTCACCTAGGTTAGAGGACCACTTGACCAAATTTCATTAATTTTAAAGGTTTAATTTAATTATTAGAATTATTTGTTTTTTTTAGCATTAATTAACTATGAAATAAATTTTATGTGGAAAATTAAGTTTTATATCTTTATTAAATCTCTTTGAGTCCAAGAAACCCAAAAAAACAAATTTTATATTTTTAAGATTTATATTTTAATTGTTAGAATTATTTTAGTGAGAAATTGGAGAAAATTCATTTTAAGACTTGAAAAATTAATATCTTGACTTAGAAAATTATGAAAATTATTTTAATTGGTTCTAGGTGATCAGCATATCAAATGTAATATTTTAGTGTGTTTTTACAATCTTACAATTTTTATGATTTTTAGTTAATATTTAATTATTTAAAAGCTCAAAAGTAGGTCAAAAATGAAGTATTTATTTTAATTCAAATTTTATTTTTTTAGGTTCCTCTCATCATAAGGAGCTCCAAAAATCAATTTGGTAATTTTTTGAGATGTATTTTAATTGTTAGAATTATTTTAATGCCAAAAATGTGATTTCACTTAATTAATCCATTTGAGTTATCAAAGTTACTCCAATTGAGTTCAAATTTTTATGGGGAGCTCCTCTAACATTAAATTACAGTGTCAAATAGTTTTTATGTCATTTAAATTTGTAATTACTCCAAATTAATTTTCTTTTTACTTTTAGGGTTGGTGACAATTAGTGTTATTTTTAATGAGTTAAATCAAGTTTATATTTTTCCTAGGGTCCTCTAACCACAGTGAACCTACCAAAATAAGTTTTGTATTTTAATGATGAGTATTTTAATTATTATATTTTTTTTTTCCAAAATAGGGACCATTAACTTGAAAATTAGATATCTCTAGTTAGAGATGCTCCCTGATCTTGGAAAAATCAGGGGAGATGCCTAACAGCAGAGACATCAAAAGCCCTATGGTCCCATGCCATGATGAAATGTATATGCAAATGGAGAATCAAAATAAGAAAAACATTTTTTAATTAATTAAAAATTATATATTCATCAAATGGACATGAAAAATTTTCTACATTATTATCCTCTGTTCATTGAGCAAGAGGGCATTTTTCTTTTATTTTTGTAATTTTTTTACACAAAAATATCGATTTTTGAAGTTATGGCTATTTAAATAATTCAAATAAATCATATTTTTCTACTTAAGTGACGCGGTTCCACCTCAACCTAGGCAGATCCGAACTTTCCATGCGGTGTCTTCCCGTTTAGCGCCTCCAGCCACCTCAGTGCTGACTCGATCCGCGGTTCGCATTCCATTCCTTCATCCGACGCAATTTCATCCATCCATCCAATACACGCTCGATCTAATGGCACTCCGTCATCGTCCCTAACGCCCTAACCCGAGAACTATCCAACTTCTAAGCTTAATATCTCTCTCGATACTTAACCAAATTAACTGTGGTTTGTTCATATAGGCACATCTTGACTAGGAGAACATATCCATACGGTTAATCATCCTTTAAATCAACTCTATAAGCATGTAGAATTAAATGAATTTTAATCTAGGGTTAGGTTTCAATACCTTTGACCAAGAGGTTTGGCCTCGACTGGTGCTTCTAAAAGCTTGTTTGAGTCCAAAGAGGTCCTAGATGAAGCCTCAAGCCGTGGTGAAATGCCTAGGTCAAACTCAACTAAGCCTAATTTAGGGTGTTGATAAAAGTCCACCTTATGATACTCTGGTGATGGGGCTTTTATGGGGATCTTTTTCTCTCAATGTGGGGATGGTGTGGGTGCAATTAATTTTTATTTGATGGAGGTTTGGGGGTGTTCTGTTTCGGGCTAGAATTTGAGCTCCAAAATTGAGCTCGAGCAGTGAACTTGAGTGGCTAAGGATGGTTAGGTTGAACTCAAGAGGTCTTAAAGAAGCTCTGGATGAAATTTGACAGAGTCTCCCCAAGGAATTTCAAGTTCTCTTTCTTTGGCCATGGATGGTGGGTTTAAATTGAGGGGGAAGGAGAGACCACCAGAAGCAATTGGTGGGTGCTTTAGGTTGCTTCTGTGAATGCCAACAATGTGCAAAAATTCAATTGGGATGAGACAGCTTGGATGAGTTTTTTTTTTGAGTTTTAGCCATGGGGAGGCACTTGGCCATAGCTTTTCCGGTAGCCTAGGTGGTTAGCCGGCCAGGCTCAGGTCACCATCTGACTCAGGGAGGTCAGGGCTTGGGTTTGGTGAAGTAAATTTGGGTTGAACTTTTTTAAAGGCATTGAATTGAAATAATATAGGGAAAGGTTTATTTTGGGTGACTTTAGGTCAAATCATGGTTTGGGGTTGGGTTCACCGCTCAAGGAAGGTTTGAGTGCTGAGGAGAATCAGGTGGCTCAGCTGAAGTGGTGTGGAGAGGTCCCCATCCAAGGGATTTTGGCTAAGCATGGGCTTAAGTGTGTCATTAAAAGGGTTAAAATTTTTTAAGGAGGCTTGAAAGTGGCTTGTCCTTATGCCATTAATAGTTTGATGATGTGGCAAGGCTCACATGGCTTTTCTATGACATGGGAATGACTTCATGGCTTGCATGTGGGTTGGCTAATTTTCATGAGAAGGGTTTTTGGATTTATTTGGTATTTTTGTGGAGTTTTTCATGAGGCTTCATTTGGAAAATTTTGATCATGAATTTAAAACTTTAGGAATGATTTTAATTGAAGGAATGATGAGGGAAAATAAAACTATCATGTGGGCTTTGAGTTTGGGCTTTTAGAATTAAATGTGGTGGGCTCGGGCTTTTGAAATTGAAATTGATTTTGGGCTAAAATTTGGATTAATTGAATATTGAGTTTGGTGTACAAGAATGTCATGAAGGCTTTGAATGAATTTCAAGTGATTTTGAACTGAATGGGGAGGTTAATTTGGGGAATTTAAACATATGGTCAAAATTTGGCCTTTTTGATTTAGGTAAAATTGGGCTTACAATTGGATCAAATTGGGCTTGAATTCTATTTAGGTTATGATTGAGGATGCTGAATTTTGATTTGGAATTGAAATTGGGAAAGATTGGGATTAATTGGGCTAAAATTGGGGTTAATTTTGAGACATTTGGGCCTTTAAGAGCAAATTGGGGCTTTTGGTCAAATCGGACTAATTTGACCAAATTGGGTCAAATTCATGATAAAAAATTGAAATTGGGAATATTTGGGATGATTTTGGAAGTTTTGGAATTTTTAGGTCATCAGGGGCATTTTGGTAATTTTGGCAATTTTTGGGGGTATTTTGAAAATATGGTAATTTTGGTGAATTTAGGTAGTGAGGAGTGGTTGAGATGATTTTTGGATAAATTTGGGTGTTTTGGGTAATTTTGGGATTTCTGGCAAAAATTAGTGTTGTAGGGGTATTTTGGTTATTTGGTAGTTTTGGGCTAGAATGGGCAAGTAAGCCATGAAGTCATGTCAAACCAATAGGATCCATGTAAGGACCCATTTTGGATGCTCAAAATGCTGGTTCTAACCATCTTAGCCAAAGATTAGGTGTTTAGCTTCATCCATATGAGCTTTCCAAAAGGAGTCAGGAGACCAACCTAAGGGATCCTAAGTTTTGGGGTATGTGAAAGAGTGAAGTGTGTGCAAGTTAGCCCCACCAAAACCAGCTCACCCGGGGTTAGTCCTAAGGTCTGACCATCCTATGGGGCGGCTTTCCTTGAGCTCCTCCACGTTGACCCCACCTACTAAGTGCCAGAGGTTAGGACTAATATGTGGAACTTCAAGTTGAGTAAAGAAGAGTTTGAAATTTTTAACGGTGAGGGTTCCTCTTCTAGTTCTCTAGGAATAGTCAACAAAAAAATCCTATGGCTAGACCAAAGGCTACTAAAGAGGAAAAACTAGACCTCAACCAAAAATGAGGTCAACACCTGATTCTATCATTCTGATCATATTTGTGAGTAAAATCTAACATCCTTGTTTTATCCTTTGACTTTACTAGTTCAATTCAAACTCAACGTCAGACCCCATTCATCAAATCTTTCTTATATCTTAGGCCTTTTCTCTGACACGTCGTCATCAGAGTGTAAGTCTCACTCTTTTTTTAATATAATTCTTTCAGTTCAGACCCTCCATTCCAATAAAGAATGTTTGACCTTTGGAAATTTGACTCATCACATTAATCGAGAGTTTTCTTTAGGCCTGATAGCTTTAAGGAGGTAATTAACTATGAGGACTTGCTCTTGTAGGGATCTAGATCCCATAATTAAAATAAACCTTATCTTACACTCGTGAGGTAAGGGAAGAATTTTAGTTCCACAGATCCATGAATCCCAAGGACTTTCCTTATTCAAAGGATTTAATCCATTTTAAGGTAATGTTTCTATCTTTTGAGATAGTATATTATTCTTTTAATATTTTATTCGATCATTTAGATACAAGTCTTTTGAGAACTATGGTGGCAAAGCAACCAAAAAAAAAATCACACACATCTAGTAAATGAATTCAAAGGTACCTAAAAAATGAAAAAAATTAGAATGGAAATATATATGTTCTTCAAAAATACAAATAAATATAACATTTTTTAGAGCAAGCTTATTAAATATTAGTCTGACAATGTATCGATGGAGGGAGTGGTATCAATCCTATACACAACCTCCCTCAATTGTTCAAGGAAATTTCAAACTATTCTTGTTCATTGGAGATGCCCTCCTAAGGGTTGGGTCAAATTCAACACTGATGGAAGCTTCATTTCGCCTAATGCTGGTTTTGGTGGGGTTTTCAGAAATGCAAGAGGAGATTGTCTGCTTTACTTTCAGTGTCCTGCCAGGGCTGAGGACCCTTTGGAAGCTGAAGCCCAAGCTATTTATTGGGCTGTGTTCTTGGCCAAAAAGTGTAGCTGGAATCAATTAATGGTGGAAACTGACTCCATGAATTTAATAAATATCATGGAAGGGAGAATATCTGCCCCTTGGTATCTGATTCATTGGATCACTAGTATAAACACCTTGAGCTTGGAGATTAAGTTGTCCCTTTCTCATACATATAGGGAGGGTAACAGACCTGCTAGTTGGCTTGCTAAGGCTGACCTCCATACTCAGATTCCCTCCATTGATACTTGTACCACTCCCCATTTAAAATTGCTGTTTAAAGGAGATCTTGTTGATCTACCTTTCCTAAGAGTTTTGCCACATTAAAACTTTTAGGAAGTGCTTTGTTTTTGCCTTCCTGTTTGTATCTCTTTTCATTAATGAAATAGGAGCCTAGTCTCCTTTTCATTTAGCTTTGATTTTATGAATGGAAAAAATATATATATAAACTAAAAAATAAATCTCTTAACAAAATAAATCAATATTTAATTTTGATTAAATGCTTGGTTATCATATAAATGCTATATTTATTAAGAAAATTATAGACTACAATAAAAGATTTATTAGCCTTTACATTAAATAATAAGAAAAACTACTTGATAAAAATACAAAGTTAAACATCAAGACCATAAAGCTAGATCACATAATCCCAAAAATATACATGCACCNCACACACACACATCTAGTAAATGAATTCAAAGGTACCTAAAAAATGAATAAATTAGAATGGAANACACACACACACATCTAGTAAATGAATTCAAAGGTACCTAAAAAATGAATAAATTAGAATGGAAATATATATGTTCTTCAAAAATACAAATAAATATAACATATTTTAGAGCAAGCTTATTAAATATTAGTCTGACAATTTACCATAACTAAAATGCTCCATCATAAGTACCAAAGTAAAATTTAAATGCAAATTATTTATGAGGTGGCTTTAAAAAAATGATTCTATTATTCTTAATGAGAAGATTAAAGAAAAGTTTTCAACATAATATAGTTTTTATGTGAATTAAGTTAGTCATACAAAAAATTTTTAAATTATAATCACTTTAACAAAAAAAACTATTTAAAATTTCTTAAACATCAACTAGTAGGTCCACATTCNATATGTGAGTTGAGTTAGTCATACAAATAATATTTAAATTATAATCACTTTAACAAAAAAAACTATTTAAAATTTCTTAAACATCAACTAGTAGGTCCACATTCTATAGAATGCATTTCAAATGAAAAAAAATAAATGATCGCACCTTGGGACTATTGAAAACAATCAATAAATTCTTCATTTTTTGGTGTTTATTAGTTTTAGATTTCATATAAATATAAGGTGTGAAAATAAAAAAAAAATTGATGACTTTAGTGCTTGTGTTTTAAGACATTCATATCTATAAGGAATGAGACACTACAATGGTATTTTGTAAGATAACACAATTATGCTCAACTGCCAATCATAGAGCTTTGTACCCATTTAACTATGATAGGTTGAATCTTGTTACAAATCATGACACCTATCAAATCTTTGAAACTAAGATAACCCAAAGTTATTTCAGAATTGACCCTTTCATTTTAATACAATAGGACACTAAGTATATTATAGAAACTACTTTAGTAGGAAAAAAAAGAATGAGCTAGATAGTATAACAGATAAAACTAAAAGGTAGAATAATGGTTAAAAAAGTAATTTATATTGATCATCAACAAGAGAAAATATTATAATTTCTATATATCTTCAACAAAATTTTTTGAGATAATTACAGGTAGCTAATAGCATCATAATGTTGATGATGAAAATGATACTATCTTNAATAAATGATCGCACCTTGGGACTATTGAAAACAATCAATAAATTCTTCATTTTTTGGTGTTTATTAGTTTTAGATTTCATATAAATATAAGGTGTGAAAATAAAAAAAAAAATTGATGACTTTAGTGCTTGTGTTTTAAGACATTCATATCTATAAGGAATGAGACACTACAATGGTATTTTGTAAGAGATAACACAATTATGCTCAACTGCCAATCATAGAGCTTTGTACCCATTTAACTATGATAGATTGAATCTTGTTACAAATCATGACACCTATCAAATCTTTGAAACTAAGATAACTCAAAGTTATTTCAGAATTGACCCTTTCATTTTAATACAATAGAACACTAAGTATATTATAGAAAGTACTTTAGTAGAAAAAAATAGAATGAGCTAGATAGTATAACAGATAAAACTAAAAGGTAGAATAATGGTTAATAAAGTAATTTATATTGATCATCAACAAGAGAAAATATTATAATTTCTATATATCTTTAACAAAATTTTTTGAGATAATTACAGGTAGCTAATAGCATCATAATGTTGATGATGAAAATGATACTATCTTTATTGAGGATTCTAGATGACAATCATGAAGAAACTCCACAAATAAATAATACTAATTCAGATAATAAAATTTATTGAATTGTTCGTCTTAATATGTTAATGTCAATATCATTCATTTCATTTCTTTTTTTATCTTGTTTTTGGAAAATTAATAGTTTTTGTTAAACTAGTCATCTTATATTTATTATTGTTGATGATATTACAAAGTAGTGCTGATATTTCTCCTAGGTTGATCAGCTCTATTTTTATTCGGATGAAGAAACTCACTTCAAATTTGTGTAGTTTGACTAGTACTACACTAACTATTGATAAGCCCCTTCCTAAAAACACTATTTGATGAATGAGAAAATCATAAAATCATATGAAATGGCCATTGGAACAACTTTGCTAAATATCCTACAAAAGTTGTTTGGGGCAAAAAAGGATAATTTTTTTCTTAATTAAGAAAAATTGAAACACCAATGTTCATTTAGGCTTGATTTTATGAATGGAAAAAATATATAAAAACTAAAAAATAAATCTCTTAACAAAATAAANTTTGAAAAAAGGTTTTGTCTAAAAAATCATCAAAATTTTTTATTAACATTAAGAAAAATTGAAACACCAATATTCATTTAGGCTTGATTTTATGAATGGAAAAAATATATAAAAACTAAAAAATAAATCTCTTAACAAAATAAATCAATATTTACTTTTGACTAAATGCTTGGTTATCTTATAAATGCTATATTTATTAAGAAAATTATAGACTACAATAAAACATTTATTAGCTTTTACATTAAATAATAAGAAAAACTAATTGATAAAAATACAAAGTTAAACTTCAAGACCATAAAGCTAGATCACATAATCCCAAAAATATACATGCACCTCAAAATAGTATGTACTTTCTATGGCCAATGGGCCATTCACCTTAAGAAGTTCAAAGAACGTCAATGTATTAAAAAAAAGTCTAAGCATAAATAAAACAAATAATAATATTTATATTAATATAAATAATTATATTAAAATTAATAAAAATAAAAATAAAAGAACAAAGCATATTTAATATTAAAAAAATTATTGACTTTTCTANTACATGCACCTCAAAATAATATGTACTTTCTATGGCCAATGGGCCATTCACCTTAAGAAGTTCAAAGAACGTCAATGTATTAAAAAAAAAGTCTAAGCATAAATAAAACAAATAATAATATTTATATTAATATAAATAATTGTATTAAAATTAATAAAAATAAAAATAAAAGAACAAAGCATATTTAATATTAAAAAAATTATTGACTTTTCTAAAATCAAAGTATTTAACCATTAAAAAAAGCTTAATAAAAAATTGAAGAAATCCAAGGTGATATGGGCCATTGATGAAATAGAACTTTCAAATAATGGAAGACTTTCTCTAACTTCAAACCCAGAGGAGAGAGAAATATTTGAGTACGTAAGGTGTATGTAGAGTTGCATATATATTATATTATTCAGAGGGTACAAGTAGGTTACACTTAGGTTACAGGAAGAATTACATGGGGTATAACCTAAGTGTAACCTACCTGTACCCTCCTAATTATCTAATATTTATGCAACTCTGCGTACGTCTTACATACGCAAATATTTCTCCAGAGGAAACAGATCTATGAAACATTCAGGAGAAAATTGATTGGACTAAAATTTATTTATTATTTTTAAAAAAGTGTAATACTCCCGGGGACAACTATAATACTATGCTTAATTTTTATTTCTTGTAAAATCAAAGAAGACATAATTAAGAAAAGCATAAATCTATTAATACTCCCAGGGACAACTATAACATTATGCTTGTTCTGACTAAACAACTTCTGTCATCTCATTTAATTCTCAACTGGCGCGTTAAAATGTTAACACCAAAACATGTCCTGAAGCCAAATCATTCACAAGAGAATATATTCAGGAGGGAGAGTTATTACCAAAGTTAAATAATACATTATATTTTATATTTGTTGCACTGCTTGATATTGCTATTGCTTGCATACTCAATTTATAGTCCTATTTTATTTGGCAAATTGTTTATTTATATTAATGAGAATTAACTATGGTTATCAAGAAGGTAGAGATACGCATTAATATAATTCCAGAGTTTGGCGTTAGGTCCTCACCTATAGCATTGTCCAAAATACCACTTTTTCTTGTTTCTTAAAAGTGAAATGGACCCTTTTTTTTTTCTTGTATAGGTTACTTAATCCAAGAGTTTTGCTTTTGATTCTCACCCATAGTTTTATGTGAAATGGCAGTATTAGTAATTTTTTTATAANAGGGTAAGGAGAGGAACCCGCAGAACTAACACCAAAAACAAAATACAATACCCAAAAATTACCTGAAAAAGGATGTATACCCAAAAAAATAAAGACCAAAAAAATCATAACACCAAAAAAGGATGTATACCCAAAACATATACATGTAAACCTAACCAAATGTACCAAGAGCAAAAAAAAACCACAACCAAAATCAGTTCCATGAAAACCGAAGCAGAAGCGAAAACTGAGAGGTGAAGCCAAACAAAAACTTCAGCATCCTCATCCAAACATGCTCTCGGTGCCAATGAAGTCTGTAAATTATATCCCTTGGCAACAGAACAATCACATCAATCACCAAAAATCCAAACTGAAGGGTTGGCATCAAATTTTGATGTCACGAGTGTAGGGTGTCCACCTGCACGACTCAGGATAGTTTATGGTCTGTCCGTAGCATCCGATAGTTTACACACCCACCTAAGACCCTTCGGCGCATGTTGAGGGGCACGTAGCCTGCTAAGCTTTTGCTTTTGCTTAGGCGAAGGCCTGTCGGCATTCTGCACGTCGGACGATTCATATTGGGTCGACAGGTATTACTTGGCGTGTCGAGCGGGAAATTAGCTCGAATTGACCCGATCAATGACGAAGTGGTCCAGATGACCCCGAATGATGAAATGGACCCAGCCAGTGTGTCCAGAGCGTCAATTTAACTTACAGAGGATGTACATTTTGCTACGGCTTTGCAGGCGGGGTAAGAATGTGCGAATTATCGTTTTGGGCCCGATTATTGAAAAAGTGGTCCAAATGATCTCGAATGAAAAAAAGGACCAAGTAGTATGTGCGGAACATTGATTTTACCTAGGAATGATCTTCATTTTAAAGCGATGGCGCGTCTGGGCTAAAAATGTACGGGATGGCGATTATTAAATATATAATAATAATAATAATTATAATAATAATATTATTATGTATCCCTTATAAAGTATCGCATATAGCCTCTCTCCTCCCTATTCAAGATCTCGAACCGCTTCGTCACCCTCTTTCGCTACCGAACCCTACCCCTTCGCGCAGATCTCGTCCCCTCAGCCGGTGACTCCGCCGGCATGCTCGCCGGCCCCCTACAGTCCACAGCGGCCATCCTCTTGACTCTCACGAAATACCTCCCTCACGCCTAGCGCTTTGCGAGTTCGCCTTTAGCTGCTTCCTTCGCGCCCGAAACCTGTCCTTCGCCCTCCTCGCCGGCGAACAGAGCCACCGTCGCCATCCCTTTTGATGGCGACCCGAGCTACACTGCCTCCCTTCCCCTCTCTCGCGAACGGGTAGTAAGGTATCCCCTTTGGTAAGCCTTCTTGCCACCTTCTTCCTCGCTGGTGCTCCCGCCGCCGCCCACCTTACCAGCAAGCAATTCAAAACTGTTCCCTGACTCGATTTGGTGGCATCCTAGCTGAGCTTCTCCTCTCTCTCTTTGGTTGACATGTTTGCATGTGCTAGGCTCGATCACCTCCTCCACTTTACCACCGGCGACCTCCCCTACATTCTTCCCCTTGTGGATAACAACCCAAGGAGTGCAACGACCTCGCTGCCTTCCCCTCACCGTTGAGGTGGCGACGATGTTGCGATGTTTAGAAGCCCGAGCAACCCTTCTCGAAGGTACATTTTTGGTCGAATATTTTTATATGCAAAAAATTATTTATTTTAAATATTATGCATACCTCACTGGCTTCTGCCCTCATTGAGTCTTTCTATTGTCATGTGAACATTCTACGAAGCACACTAGAGCATGGATCTGACGCCGACGAGCTTGGAGAAAGCAAAGAAAATGCACCGCAACCATTACGGTTGTAAGATTTCCAACTCCTAGTCAGCGTTAGAATTAGTGGAGTCTAGGCGTGATCGCCCACACGAGGTGTGTGGGCCAACGTGGGTCGGCACGATGGCATGCCTACGTGATGGATCGCTGGTTTTCCTAGAGCCAGCCTTTAGGTTAGGACTTCCTGTGCGTGGCCAAATACCCCTCGTAAATTAGAGTGCCTCCCCTCTTATTGTGAGCCTTAGCACAAGCCTCCATGGGTTGGAGTCCCTAACTCCACTTGCTTTGGATTCCCTAGCTTTACTTGAAGAAGTTGGGAGGTCGGACTTGGCAAAGCTAGAGAAGCTTTGTAGCTGGCTCACTTTGCAAAGTCTAGAGGAGTTCATCAAAATAGGAAAAGCTTTGTAGCTATTCTATTTTGTGAAATCGTGGAGAGCTTCCCCCTCGGAGATCCGAGCAAAAACTCCCCACATCTCCTCACCAAGGCAAGAGGGGGTGGTGCCGCACATCGAAGGTTCTAAACCTTAGATTTCCCAGGTGAGGTCATTAGTACTAGCATGGCTCGCTATCATATGTGGGAATTTGCACCTCATTGTTTGGATGTGCATATCTTGCATGTTACATATTTTATGTCATATATCGCATCGACACTTTCAATTGCACTTACACCTTGTATCTGCACTTGCACCGGCACCACTTGTGCCTCAATCGGTCGTCCCAGACCAGTTGACACTATTTGTGCCTCGATCGGTTGTCTTGGACCGGTTGACTGATCACTTTGGTTTGACCGGCCACCACGGCCCGGTCGACTGACCACTTGCACCTTTGCATGTTATATGTGTACATATGCACGATTGTTTGCATGTTCACCTACCTTTTTGCTTATCTGGGTCACTGCCTCCACGACGCACCGATCTCTTCCGGTCACTGTCGCCATGGCATGCGCATCTCTTCTGGTCATTACCTCCTCGACACACCTTTGGGCTGTTGCCGCTACGACATGCCCATCCCTTTTGGTCACTGCGGCTTCGGCACACCTTCTTCGGGACGCTGCCTCCATGATATGCCCATCTCTTTTGGTCACTACCGCTACGACACACCTATTTCTTTGGGTCGCTGCCTCCATGAAACACCCATCTTCCAATCACTGTTGCTACGACACACCTATTTCTTCGGGTTGTTGCCTCCACGATATGCCCATCTTTCGATCGCTGCCACTACGACACACCTATTTCTTTGGGCCACTACCTCTATGGCACGCCCACCCTTCGAGTCGCTGCCACTACCACACACCCATTTGTTCAGGTCAATGCCTCCACGACATGCCCATCTTTTCCTCAGTCACTACTTACAGTACACGCATCAATTCAATCACATGACTGTCTGCATTTGCATTTGCATGTTTGCATGGATAGCAAGCCAGGCTCGTTAGAAGAGTGATCCCGTGCAGTTCCGATGCCTTAAAAAGCATTGCTTGTTGGGTTGATCCTGGTGAGCAATGCGAGTTAAGTCATCAAAATTGACATGAGTATGACTGTGCCAAAGATCTAATAGATCTAAATCGTGTCACCACTCTTCGTGACACCCTTTAGATTCTTTGAATTTTTAGTATGGGGCCGGTATAGCGACCCCGTTAAAGTCATATTACACCCAGACCTACCCTGCATTTTGATACTACGTTGATGCACTTTTCATTAGATGGTGTGTTAGGCTAGGATTTATGGTGCAAGGTAGTCTTTTTGATGTCTGGTTAATGTCTCTGTTGGATTGGTTGCCCTAGCCAGACATCTTTCTTTTGTATTGTGCTTATGGTGTGACTCCATGTTGAATATGTATGGCAATGTGTTAGGGCGTTCTTCTACAGGGAGTCATGTCTATTTATATGCACACACACAGGTACTCCTATAGGAGGAGCAAGTAATGATTTCTAACAATTTACTTGCAGGTGTTATTTAACTCCCCCACTTTTAAGGCATGGCTCATGATACGTTATCTGCATGTGAGTTTTCCCGCTGACACTTGTTTTCATGCAAGATTGAGTCTTTTTCTTTTCTCTATGTACTTTTAGAGTCTCGGAGAGTCTTATAGCAGAAATAAGATACGGGTACGGGTTCCAAGGTGTTTGGTGTTGGAACCACGTGGAGCGGACAATGCTCGTTCCCTGTATCTTAATTCTACATTTTATATTGATGTATAACATTAGGACCGGACGTGTATATGCGGAGTCTGGCCGCCTTTTTCTTTTCTGGGATATGTTGCCGACCCAGGGGCACCGACCTATTTATTATTTTGATTTTGCTTGTTTTTCTTTTTGCATCGTGTTGCATTTCTGCATTTGCATGCATTTTTTCATGTTTCTTTCTGTGGTTTGTCTCGGACCACGATAGATATAGACTCATTAAGGATCCTAAAATTATAATTTTTCTACTTGATAATCATAAATATAATATTCAAGATAATTAAGATATTCAGGATTTAAAAATTACAACATTTACTTTGTTGCACATATTAATAGAGCCTCCACAATACTTAAGGACCGCTCTAGAAAATTGCATTCATATTTGCATGTCCCGAGGAGAAGCCCCCGTGCTTCTTCAATCTGACTGACCCAACATACTTTTTTTAGGTTGTTTTCTAGTGCGCCTAGAGTGTTAGAAGGCTCCCCAACCCAGATGGGGAGTAAGTCCTTTTGTTTAGAGCGTTTCCAGCTTTATAGTTGAACCTCCACTTTCTCTTTCTTTCCTGAGGCATCCTTACCACTTCGGCAGGTATAAGACCCATCTCTTGGAGCTCCAGCTTTCAGTCATAAGATAGAGTTTCATTCCTTTGAACTTAGGGCTATCGAGGTTCCCGTGGATGACGCAATTCACGGATTGTTGACCGGGGATCTTAGGACGTGTTGAGTCGACTACCTTCACGATGAGGAAGACTTAGAGTCCTAGTAGCTGTGGATGACGGGTCCGTTGTACCCCAAACCAGTTACCTCTACCTTTTAGGATCATAATCCTAATTTTTTATATGTAAAGATTTATGAAGTTGACACCACTACAATGCCAAAAACTTAGGAAGGTGTAAATATACGATATAATTATAGACAATTAATAATGGGATTCTACACAAATATACATATCGTTATCAAGTATTAAAGAACTTTATATTCAAGCCCCAAATATCGATCCCACGGGGAAGGTGTAAATTGGCAATGATAAGTTTTACTAAAAAATTTACAGAAAATCAAACGAAATGACTGTCACAAATTTCGAATGTTGAGATGTTATCAAAACTACAGTACTTAACTATTAGCAAAATAGAAATGTAAAGTTTAAAAAGTAAATACTAATCTACTAACTATGTTTATGTAATGAAGATTTCTTATGTGAAAAAGCATCTTTCCCACTACAATGAGGTTCTGGCGAAATGAGATGAGATAAATGTTTATAATATGTATTGTGCCAAATAGAAGCAATTCTAATTTTTTACCCTGATACAGTGCATAAAAAATCATTGGCTAATCTTAGGCTTAGTCCTTAAAACCATGGCTAGGCTAGGAGGATACCGGCTCCCACTCCAGAGCTCCCACTTCCCTTCACCTGAATGGCTCTCACTCCAGAGCTCCCCCGTGGTTAGGCTAGGAGGATACTGGCTCCCACTCTAGAGCTCCCACTTCCCTTCCCCTGAAGGCTAACTGCTCCATTAGTTTTTAAACACTAATATCGAATTGGGGATTTTTAGTCTGTCACCCTAGAAATATCCAATTCTACACCCAACAAAGTATATTAAAGAATTGGAGATTTTAGTCTGTCACCCTAAAGATTCTCCAATTCTACACTCAATAAAGAATATTTCTCTATTTATTTGTACTTAATTCCATGAACAAATTTCTCCACCATGAAATCAAATGTGATCCTCACTCTGTTGTAGAACTCATACACCATTTCCCGGATCATATATTTCATAACATATTTTAACAATTTAATTGGTTAGATCGAAATGTAAATTAAGTTTGAAGTTGAAAAATCATCACAATTTATTTTATATTTTAATATTGGCACATCATATTATCTCTACATTTCACCATATCTTAGAGTAGGGAAAAAGAAATTGGGAACTACTCTGATTTCATAAGAAAGGCACAACAAAACACAAATTTCATATATAAAATAAAGTTCATACAACACCAATAAACAAACAAAAATTATCTGAAACTTTTTCTCAAAGCAAATCCCTTGTAGCCTTTCCTTAGAAGTGTAGGATGAAGATATCTCTCACTTTTCTCCTTCTCCAACACTCTTACAGAAAGTTTCACACTAAATCTCATCACACAAATTCTAAACTTAAAAAAAATCACTAATGGACTTTAATATGGTGGTGGAATTAAGATGGATTATGAAGAATGACAAAAATGGAGTATGATGGAACGCTTTGGAGTGAAATGGAGTCCCTTTTTTGATGAATTTCAGCCCCAAATAAATCCCAAGGTTGGTTCTCCAAAAAATGCCTCCAAAACTCTTCAAAAAGCGTCTAAATACATCAAGCCTTATAGAAACGGGGGTTGAACCACCATTGGCGCCATTGGCGCTAGTTTGGAGATGTCAGCCCTAAGTAAAAATTTCAGCTGTTCTGTTGTTCTACACCATCGGCGCTATCCTTTGCGCGGTCGGCGTTGATTACTTCTTTGAAAATGTCATTTTGACTTCAAATTCCAACCTTTTTGCTTCTTTTTTACTTTAAGTCCTAAAAATTAACAACCTGCAAGAAAATATTAAAATACCTTCCATTAAGGTGCAATATCACCCAAAAAAAGTGTAAAATATGGGTCTAAAAATGTATATATTTTCGATGTATCAAAATCCCCCAAACTTAGATGTTACTTGTCCTCAAGTAACTCCTCTACTACATAAAAATATGACTTATGGTAAAGAATTTAAATTCTAGAATTCCATATTTAAGTTCTTTAAACATAGTAGTATAACTTAAGAAAAATTCAAAACAACTCCAGTTAATACTGAATGTGTTAGGATATTCTGTAATTAAGTCTAAGATTTCTAATCCTCTATTTCTTTCAAGAAAAATTGAAATTTGTCTTATTAAATTCACGTAGAAAATTCATATGAAAAACAATTTCATAAAACTTTAGTAATCATTAAGCTAATAATCAAATAAAAAGTTTAGAAAATGTGTCCAAGTCTTTTTCTTTAAGTTGATTCAAATGAAGCCAATTTTTAATTAGGCATCTCCTCAAGCTTCTCCCCACATCTTTTTTCTTTTTTTTCATTACTTTTCAGGATCATTTTAATCCCATTTTTCTTTTCTTTCTTCTTCTCTGTTTTTTATGTATATGAGGATTATTATATCTGGATAGCCTTTAATGATTTTGAACTTCACTATCCTCTTCTTAAAGTTAAAAACTTTTTACATTTCTTCACTTAACAAATTTATATTAACTTAAAAATCACATAAAGTTTAATTCTTTTCTTTTTACATGAATCTTTTTAGATTTTGAATACTTAGAAAATACAGATTCCTTTACTTAAAATAGAAAAACATAGTCTTATTCTCTTTTACCAAATATCTTAGTCTCTAGAATTAACCTTTATTATTGAAAAGTTTTTACTTAATTTTACTATATATTTAGAAACATAAATATAGTTATCCAAAGTTAACCCCAAATACCAAAGGTCATGTAAAATTTAAAATTTTTGAAAATATAGTTAAGTAAGGACAAATAAAATTAAGTTCTCTTTTCTTTTTTAAAATAATTTTTCTCCCCCCCAAACTTAAATTTTTTTTTAAAAGATTTACCTGAAGAACTTTAAAAATAAAAGGGTGAAAGAAAGCATTAAATACCTAAAGAAAATTCATACCTGTTGAAGATTCTAATTTGTACAAAATAGTTCTGAAATACTGCACGTGCTAATATGAAAAACTACAAGGCTTAAAACATTAAATTGCACATAATATATATTAAAATTTGCCGAGAAATTATTAATTAAAATACATATAACAAAGTGTTGAAACTAACAACAGAACTAAACTAAATTCTAAAAATTAAAACAGTTTTACACACTATAGTTTCACATTACAACATAACAACAAAGTCTCAACAATATCATAAAACATACAATACAATCACAAATTATAACACAAACAAAAAAAAATAAATAAAAAGATTACCAGTTATCATCTTCTTCATCATTAACATCTAACTTGTGCTGCAGATATGGAGTATAAATAGGGTGAATAGAAAGCTGAACTATATGATCACCCCTCATGTATTTCAGTAAAGCATCATCATAAGCAGCATCATATTCAAACTTCTGGCAAATCAGATCATCTGTATGAGCATTTTTGGCCTCCATGTTCTGCATCCTATGATCCTTCCTCAAAATATCTCTCTGTTGAATCATCATCTAGTCCAATAACTCCCTTTTACTAGGGTCACTTGAAGTAGGGTCACTAAAAGTAGGGATCCTATAAGTAGAAGGAATATCCCTGACCTTACTTCCAGATCTCCAATCACCATGGGACTCAATAAGTCTTAATGTTTGCAGACCTAATCGGTCTCTGAGGCTCAATCCTCTCCTCATCAGGTCTGAAATCAACTTTTTCATGCTCACAAAATGTATAAATGAGAGCAGGGAGTGCCAATCCACTAGTGGTCTCTCCCAGAGCAATAGATCGAGTGTTTAGATAAATGATAGAGCCTATATTTATATTCATCACTTGTTGAATACAGTAGTTTAGGATGGCTCTGTCCTTGGTCACTTCACTATGATGGTTTGTTGGAATCATCCTCCAAGAAATAAAATAATGTCAAGCCCCTTTCTCATTGAAAGGAGAAGTTGACTTTAACTCTATCCTTTACTTTCCAAGCCCCTTTCTCACAAGTCAGAAAATAAATAACCTCATTTAAGGTCTCATTTGTCGTAGAGATTGAATGATACTGGCATCTATAAACATCTTCTAACTGATAAAACTCATTTATTTTTCTTAGAGTAAACTTCATCCTTTTTCCTTGAACAAAATCAAAATCATCGGAAGCCTCCGAAAAGTTGGCATAAAATTCCATAACTATCCCAGCTATCGCATCGACAGTAAAATAGCTAAAGCTTTTCCACTGTAGAGTGATAACCAATCGTTGAACTTCTCCTCCTGGATTTTTGAAACCTCGATCCGGAATAACTTTCTTATTTTCTCGACGATTATGAAATTGAGCACTAGCTTTAAAGCTAACAAACTTTTGCTTATCATATTCTATTTTTCTTTTGCTCAATCTAGCTATCATAGGAAATCTAGAAAAATTTGATAAAAATTTGAATAAATTCCAAAATTCCAAAAATCAAAATGTAAAGCACTTTAAACATAAATCTACTAAGTAAAAGTTTTTCACCAAAGCATTTTCTCAAAATCTCTCAAAAAATCCCAAAACTTTCGGATCTAGGCAATGTGAGAAAAATCTTTGGTGAAAAAAAAAATTTACTTTAAAATGTAGCTCTTACCAAGATAAAATGAAATCCAAAGTTCCTTTGCCTCTAAATCGCCTCAAATCCACCCAAAATCAAGCCTTATGTGTGAAAACTGAAGGTTACTTTAGGGGTAAAAATGAAGGTTTTGCGACAAAAATCGGGAATTAAAGGGGTTATTACTGCTCTCGAGTCGAAGGCTCCATCGACGCCCAAGCTAGCGCCGCCGACGCTAAAGGCCAAAAATTCACTATTTTGATTTTTTCAAATTTTCAATTTCCTTTTAATTTAGTCCAAAGTTTTTTTTAGTATTTTTAAACAAAAATTTTTATCTAACAATAATTCATAAATAAACATTCACAAACAATCATTTTTACAAACAACAACAAACTAACTTTTATATACGAAAATACACTTTTTACTAACACATTCCACAAATCACACATTCACACCTATTAAGCAAACTAATTATAAATCAGCGTCAAAATCAAGCCACAACACTAAACGCTGGCACAAAACTATACACATAATCAAAGTTCAGAATTCTAAATAAAAAACAAACCAAACCAAATCAAATCAAATCCACACAATTACCTTAAAGACATAAATATTCTTAAGCAAGTAGAGAATCCAAAGTCTTCAGTCATTCCGCTTCACCTTCAGTACTTTCACCTCCTCTAATATCTCCCATAGATTGGTAATGAACATATAGGTTGCAGATGGATCGGTACGGAAATTAATCTGTCGAATTTTTTTTTATCCACCCATTTTCCTTAAACATTCGAACTAATCCTGCTTCAAAAGTTCTAGTATGATCAAAATTTTCTTTCATTTTCCAATCAATGTGATCAAAAAGTTACTTAAGATCTCCCACTGAATTCAAATACTCTGAAGTTCCCTTTCAATTTTCTTCAATTTCTTCTCCAAAGCAAGCGAACTTCCTACTGTTGGTGGTATTAATGGAGTTGAAGCATGTAAAGAATGATCCATAATAACATTTAGTGCTTCATTTCCATTACCAACATACTGATCAACAATAGGGATCATTGGCTCCCATGGTAGTAAAACTTTTTCCTAACTTTCATATGACACTTGGGATTGACTGCAAATCAGAAAAATTGTGGAAGGATGTCGAAGTCCATAAAATGGCCCATTCATAATGATACCCATAACAGATTTAAATATGATTGATCCCATATCAATAAGCTTTTCCATTTGAATATAGTACTTTAAAAGAACAGTTTCCTTGGTGACTCTACTAATCTTCATAGTGGGAAGTAATTTGGCACAAATAAAGAAATGCCAATGCTTCAAAATTGGATTAAGAGATGAGGCAGGAAAACTAATTTATCATTCGCTCGTACTTCCCACATATCACTTTCATCCGTCAAAAAATTATAAACATCTTACATCAAATCTTGCATAGGAATGAAATTTGTATAATGACAGGTTCAAATATTTTCTATCATATACAATTCATTAATCTTCATAGGAGTAAATGATACAGCCTTACCTCATACGATGACAACTCCTTTGGTAATTCCATGTAGATTTACATAGAACTCCTTCACTACAAGCACAACAACCACAACGATAGTGTAACACAGAACTTCCCATCGCCTTTACAAAATGATCTTTTCAACTGGAGAACTTGGATTGATCAATCCATGACTAACAAATCCTCTCTCCTTGATCAGTCTCTTCTTCGTAATAACTTAATCATATAATCTCTGTGCGTTGAAACTGATAAACTTTCCTCTATTAAAAACTCCATACCTTGAAGTATTTCTAGAATTGGAAGTCATGGAATCCAAAAATAGGAAGTTTCTAGGCTTCCTACGTTGTTTTTAAGACTTTAAAAACACCTCCTGGCGGTTATTATGGTGCGAAATTCCGCCAAAGTTCGCCAAAAGACGTTTGAACCGTCAAACCGCTCTTTGCGCCGTCGGTGCTCCCTATTGGCGCTGCCGACGCTAAGGTCCATTTTCTTGGACGTCGTCGGCGCCAGTGGCCAAAATTTTGCGACTTTCATTTTTTGTTCACTTTAATTCCAACATTTTCTCCAATACCAATATTTGACTTAATTTATAAAACATGCAATTGTGTAGGATTATTATCTACTAATATATATGACACTTATAGAATAAAATAATAATACATAGACATATATGTATGGGTTGTCTCCCACAAAGCACTTGGTTTAATGTCGTCAGCCCGACACACTATTTTTTTAGTTGGGTTGACTTAACATTAAAACTTCTTTAAATTGAGGTATGTTCCCTTCATAATAATGTTTCAAACGATGCTCATTAAATTTAAATACTTTTCCATTGTTTGGATCTTTAATAACAACAGTTCCATAATGATAGACTTTAATCACTTTAAATGGTCCTAACCATCTGGATTTCAGTTTTTCTGGAAACAATCTCAATCTTATACTCTATGATAGAACTTCTTATCCAGGTTCAAATTTCTTTTGAATAATCTTCCGATCATGCCATATTTTCATTTTTACATTTTCGATTTTTGCATTATCATATGTTTCATTTCGTATTTCGTCAAACTCATTGAGTTGTAATAATTTTTTTCTCACCAACATCTTTTATATTAAAATTAAATTCCTTAATAGCCCAAAATGCTTTATGCTCTAATTCTACTGTTAAGTGACATGTTTTTCCAAATATCAGTCTATTTGAGGACATTCCTATAGGAGCCTTATAAACAGTTCTATATGCCCATAATGCAGTATCCAATCTAGCAGACCAATCCAATTTATAAGGATTTACAGCTTTTTCTAAAATATGTTTAATTTCACGATTTCATATCTCTGCTAGACCGCTAGTATGAGGATGATAAACAGTAGAGAATCTCTGCATAATATCATATTTCTTAATTAATTTTTCGATTCTTTTATTCCTAAAATGAGATCCTCCATCATTAATAATTACTCTCGGCATTCCATATCTTGTAAAAATATTTTTAATTAAAAATTTAGAAACACTACGAGCATCACATCTGAGTACAACAATAGCTTCTATCCATTTGAACATATAATCAACAACAAGTAATATATATAAGTTCCTAATGAAGGCATAAATGGTGTCATAAAAGTTAATTCCCATACATCAAATTTTTCAACTTCCAATGTGTAAGTTAGAGACATTTCATTTCTTCTAGAAATATTTCCTACTCGTTGACATCTATCACACATTTTAATATATTCAATAACATCTTTAAAAATAGTAGGCTAATAAAATCCAGCTTGCAAAATCTTATATGCAGTTCTATTTGTTCCAAAATGTCCAGTAAATTCAGTATCATGACATCTTTCAATTATCTGTTGAGTTTCTTCATAAGACACACATCTTCTAATAATTAGATCTTTACATTATTTATATAAATATGGGTCATCCCAAAAAAGTCTTTTGAATCATATATAAATTTCTTTAGTTTTAGATTTTTCATATCAGGTGGTAAAATATCACATACAATATAATTCACTATATCAGCATACCACAGTACATCCAATTCATCAATATTATATAACTGTTCATTAGGGAAATTTCCTAAAATTTTATTTGTAAAATTAGTTAATATTTCTATTTCTATTCTAAACAAATGATCAGTTATTTGATTATCATTTCTCTTTCTATCAATCATGGTAAAATCAAACTCTTGTAATACAAGTATCCATCTAATTAATCTTGGTTATCATTTCCGCTTCTGAATCAGTTTTCGTGATTGCAACGCATTACTGTACCGATCCCGAGCCTTTGAACTAACAAATTTACTCAAATTGAAAGGGCTTTTTCCTTTGCTCCTCTTTATTTTTAGCGTCATTCTACAAATTTTATAAATTCCAAAAATAACTTCAAATATCAAGTCTAAATTACTAAACTAAACTTCCAAAGTATAAACTACGCTTCCCATGCAATTTCTATAGATCTTTTTCTCATTTTTCACCATGAATAGTGAATTTTCGAATTTCTCCAAATGTGCTCAAAATACATAGAGTGAACATCCAAAATTTTTGCATAGAAGTCAAGCTCTTACCTCAAGGAACTTGGATCTAGCAAATTTCACTTGATTCCAAAAAACAATCTTCACTTTAGATGTGCCCTGACCTTCCAAAATTGTGATTTTAAGAGGTTGAAGGTGACAGGAGGCATAAAAATGGTGAATTTCGGGCCAAAATTTTACTTTTAACCGTTCGCGAATCGGTTTTCATGAATCGACGCTTAAGCGCGGGTCAGTGGCGCTTAGGCGCTTGCCTCTCAGATTGACTCGTCCTTAAGCGCGTGGTGTGGCTCTTAGGCGCCAGTGCACGATTTTCAAAATTTTCAAATTAAAGTAAAATGCACTATTTGCCAAAGTAAACCACCCCTAAATGGTCTCATATCACTTAAATGACTATTTTCAACTTCCTATAACTCCCCTCTCTCTTAAAATTCTCTATAAAAACTATTTCAATTTGAGGATAAAAATAACACAAATTTTCACACAAACAAACTTATATTAATTCACAAACAAGTACAAATACCTTTAAACACTTAATTCTCACTCCAAATAGTCTTTGATGAGAAAATTTTCTTAAATACAATACATAAAAATCATTTGACAATTAAACACATATAAGAAGTCATAAATACTTAAAATAAGACTTAAACATTAAATCACTTGAAAACAACAACTTCTAACACACAAATTCTGACACTAAACATAATTACATTCTTCATTCGAAGGAACAAATTTCTGTCTTTCATTGGTCTCTCCATGAATATAGAGTTGATAAAACAGACAGTGGTGACGAGCTCTGATACTATCTTCTTCAATCCACTTATGCTTAATGAACATCGCCTTATTCACTTCCTCTATATAACTTATGTGGTTAAATTGCATCTTCAATTTCCATCCAATATGCTCTAGATGTGCATGTAACTCAAGTACCTTGGTCTCCAATAAAGCCATAGTATTCTCAATTTAGTTGATCTTCTCTGATATTCCATCAATACTAACGGCTAAAAAATCATTATACATCTCTTGTGCACTTTGACTAATGAACCTCTTCCTCATGGTTTCTTTCTTTTTCTTCAAATTCATCTCCCATGAAGGCATTTTCTCTAGATCTCACTTTCTCTTAGACTTTTAGGGCTAGAAATGGTCTTGGGTGAAATTCCTTCACAAAACCCTTCTATTTATAGGTTTAAATCCTTCCAATAATACCTAGACACATTTAGAAACTGCCTTGGCACATTTTTACAAACTAATTGGCGGTTAAACCTTCTAGAATATTAATTTCGCACTTTTGTTTAAACTTCCACGCTTAAGCGCTGGATCTGGCGCTGAAGCGCCAGTGCACATTTTTGCACTAGTCAACTTAACATCCAAATTCTCATTCTAACATTTTTTGGTCACTAAAAAAAGTCTTAAAATCTTTAGTAACACCCAATTTTATTAATCATAAAAAAATAACAATTAAAATAAAAATACTCTAATAACTATGGGTTGCCTCCTACAAAGCACTTGGTTTACGTCGTCAGCCTGACGTAACTAGTGCTTATTCTGGTTGAACCAACATCATTCCATCATTAAGTTTATGTCGATCCCCTATGAAATAAGGTTTCAGTCTATGTCCATTAACTTTAATTTTTTTTCTCGGACTTAAGATCTTTAATATCCACAACTCCATAAGGATAAACTTTTATCACAACAAATCGGCTCATCCACCTAGACTTAAGTTTGCCTGGAAATAATCTTAACCTTGCATTATATAATAAAACTTGTTGCCCTGACTGAAAATTTTTAGTAAGAATCCTTCGATCATGCCACATCTTCATCTTTTCTTTATAACTTAGCACTCACATAAGATTCATTCCTTATCTCTCCAAGCTCATTTAATTGCAATAATCTTTTCTCACCAGCATTTTTCAAATTACAATTGAACTCTTCAATCTCCCAATATGCTTTATGCTTAAGTTCAATTAGTAAGTGACAAGCTTTCCCAAATATTAGTCTATATGGGGACATTCCTATAGGAGTTCTGTATGCAGTGCTATAAGCCCATAAAGCATAGTCAAGTTTGACTAACCAATCCATTTTTGTTGGATTCACAAATTTTTCCATAATCTTTTTAATTTCCGGATTGGATAATTCAGCCAAACCACTTGTATGAGGATGATAAGCAGTAACAATCCTATGATTTATATGATATTTCTCTAATAACGTCTCCATTATAGCATTTCTGAAATGACTTCCCCCATCAGTAATGATAACTCTTGGCATCCCAAATCTACAGAATATGTTTGTTTCAAAAATTTTTCAACACTTTGAGCATCATATCGAGGTAAAGCAACAACTTCTATCCATTTGGATACACAGTCCACTGCTAATAGAATATATAAATTTCTGAAAGAGGTACAAATTGTCCCATGAAATCTAATCCCCAAATATCAAATATTTCAACTTCTAGCATATAATTGAGGGGCATCTCAATTCTTCTAGAAATATTGCCTACACGTTGACATCTATCACAAGTTTTGTTATAAGAATTAACATCTCTAAAAATTATAGGCCAATAGAATCCAGATTGTAAAATTTTATATGTTGTTTTATCAACACCAAAATGTTCCCTAAAATTAGAATTATGACATTTTTAGATAATTTCATAAGTTTCTTCTAATGATACACATTTTTGAACAATTAGATCATTTCCTTGTTTATATAAAAATGGGTCATTCCAAAAATAAGTCTTAGCTTCAGAAATAAATTTCCACTTTTGTTGGTATGTCATTCCATAGGGTATAATATCACTAACAATAAAGTTCACAATGTCAGCATACCACGAAACATACAACTCATTAATAGTGAACAATTTTTCATCTGGAAAATGTTCATTAATTTTATTTTCAAAACAGAGTGGTTTTTCTAACTCAAGTCTGGACAAATGATCAATAATTTGATTTTCAGTCCATTTTTGATCTACTATTTCAAAATCAAATTCTTGCAAAAGAAGAATCCATCTTATAAGTCTAGGTTTAAGATCCTTTTTTTTCATTAAGTACTTAATAGCAGAATGATCAGTAAGCACTATACAATGAGTTTCAATTCAATATGATCTAAATTTATCAAAAGCATATACTATTTCTAATAATTCTTTTTCAGTTGTTTTATAATTGATTTGAGTTTCATTAAGAGTTTTACTATTATAGTAAATTACTTCGAAAATTTTATCATATATTTGTCCTAAAACAGCTCCTATAATATGATCACTAGCATCACACATCAATTGAAAAGGTTTTCCCCAATTTGGTGAAACTATAATTGGTGCAGTGATTATTTTTTTTTAATAAATTAAAAGCTTTTAGGCATTCCTCATCAAAATTAAATAATGCATCTTTCTCCAGTAAATGGCATAAAGGCTTAGCAATCTTTGAAAAGTCTTTAATATATCGCTTGTAGAATCCAGCATGTCCTAAAAAACTCCTAATTTCCCTTACATTTGTTGGATAAGGTAAAATAGAATCTAGCATGTCCTAAAAAACTCCTAATTTGCCTTACATTTATTGGATAAGATAAATTAGCAATCACTTGAATTTAGCAGGATCTACTTCCATACCATTTTCTAATATTTGATGACCTAATACAATTCCTCCTGTACCATAATCTGTCATTTTTCCCAACATTAAGGACTAAATTTGTTTCTTCACAGCGCTTAAGAACTTTAGATAAATATTCTAAACATGAATTAAGGACTAAATTTGTTTCTTCACAATGCTTAAGAACTTTTGATAAATGTTTAAGCATGAGTCAAATGAAGTTCTAAACACTGAAAAATCATCCATGAATACTTCAATCCCTTTTTGTAATTAAGGACTAAATTTGTTTCTTCACAGCGCTTAAGAACTTTAGATAAATGTTCTAAACAGAAGTTCCAAACACTAAAAATTATTCATAAATACTTCCATCCAGAAAACAAAAGTATTTATGCCCAACTAGTCTATTCAGCATTTTATCTAGAAAGGGTAATGGAAAATGATCGTTCCTAGTGGCAAGATTTAATTTTCTATAATCATTGTATATTCACCACCTTGTAACTTATCTAGTAGGCATTAATTCACTATGTTCATTCACAGTTATAGTTACTCCTCCTTTCTTAGGAACGCAGTGGATTGGACTAACCCATGCACTATCTGAAATAGGGTAGATAATTCCAACATCTAACAACTTTAAAATTTTTTTGTTAACAACTTCTTAAATAACATGATTCAGTTTCCTTTGAGGATCAGCCTTGGGTTTGTAGTTCTCTTCCATATCAATTCTATGCATACAAATTGAAGGACTAATTCCTTTAATATCAGCAATTGTCCATCCAAAAGCTTTCTTAAAATTTTTCAAAATTTTCATCAACCTTTCTTCTTCTTCCATCGTTAATTTTGAGGGAATTATAACTGGTGAAGTAGAGGAATCTCCTAAAAAGGCATATTATAAATGTTCAGGAAGTAACTTCAACTCAAGTTCTGGAGGTTTTTCAATTGATGGACAAAATGATTTATCTTTATCTATCGTGTCCAAACTTCTCGAACATAGTTTGAATCTTCCTTAAAAGGTTCTCCACATCAATCTAATTCCTCTTCTTGCTCATGTTCCAAATTTTTTTTCTTCAGATTTTTCTTCATAAGTTGTTTTGAAATGACATTCACTTAGGTATCTTATAACATCCATCCTGTAAAATTCATCATATTTACCTTTTGCAGGATATTTCATTGATCTTGAAATATTGAAAGTAACATTTTGATCATTGACGCGTGTTGTTAGTTCCCTTTTCTGCACATTTATCATTATTCTTCCTGTGGCTAAGAAAGGTCTCCCCAAAATAATAGGTATATCTTTATCTTCCCCCATATCTAGCACAAGGAAATCAACAGAAAAGATAAATTGATCCACTTTCAGTAGGACATCTTTCATAACTCCTTTAGGGTATATTATCGAATGATCTGCTAACTGCAGAGTTACAGTATTAGGGGTTATTTCTCATAATCCCAATCTTTTGAATATTGACAATGGCATAAGGATAATGCTTGCACCTAAATCACATAATGCTTTTCCATAAAATCTATCTCTTATTGCACATGGAATTGTAAAGCTACTAGGATCTTAAAGCTTTTTAGTAAGCTTTTTTTTTGAATTATAGCACTGCACTCCTCACTAAGTGCAAAAATCTCATTATCTTCAAACTTCCTTTTCCAGTTGAAAATATCCTTCATAAACTTTACATAGCCTTACATTTGTTCTAAGGCTTCAGTAGATGGAATATTAATTGTAAGCTTCTTAAATATTTCCAGAAATTTTGAAAATTGCTTATCCAACTTCTTGTTGACAAATTCTCTGAGGAAATGGAGGTGGTGGTTTTTCTAAATCAATTTTTAGTGGAGAAATAGGTCACGAAGTTTCTAAGGAAATGGAGGTGGTGGTTTTTCCAAATCACTTTTTAGTGGAGAAATAGGTCTTTTAGAATCTTTTGGAGAGTCCTCTTCTGATTCTTCAATTTCTTCTCTCTCTACTTCAAATTCTTTTTGAACCCTACCTTAACGGCTTTTACTTGATCTTTATTCTGGTCTTTTGGATTTGATTCAGTATTACTAAGAAGTGTTCCTTGGGATCTATTACTTAATGAATTTGTTATTTTCCCAAGTTATTTCTCAATTTTTCTAATTGTAGCTCTATGACTTTGTAATGTATTTCCCATTTGTAGCACCACTTGCTCTATAAATAAATTCTTCTCCTTAAATTGTGTATTACTATTGAAACCTGGAGGATAAGTAGATCTATAATTATTTTTCCTTGATTGTCCTAGTTTCCCAATGAGTTTACTCGGTTGGTCCCCCATTGCTGATTATTACCAACCGAATTGTTATTTAAGTTAAAGTTGGGATGGTTTTTCCAGCCTGGGTTATAATAATTTGAATATGGGTTATTCTGCTTACTATTTATGGCATTCAAAGTTTATAATGATGCTTGAGAATCTACCATTTGGCCTAATGAATTCTCTTCAATCATTGAAATTGGTTGAGATAAATTCATTTCAAATTGGTCTAACTTCCTTGAAATTACAACAACTTGATTTGCTAACATAGTAAATGCATGAGTTTCTTGAATATTGGCTACTTTCTTATATTCACCCTCTCAGAAGGCCATTGAAAATTATTGGTAGTCATCTCTTCAATTAATGCATAAGCATCATGAAATGATTTTGACATCAATGAACCACCAGCAGTGACATCGATAATTTATCTAAGAGACCCAACTAACCCATTATAAAAAGTTTGAATTATTAACCATCCAGTATAGCATGGTGTGAACAATATCTTAAGAGTTATTTAAATCTTTCCCATGCTTCATAAATAGATTCCCCTTCAAACTGATTAAAAGATATAATATCATTTCTAAGTTTCATAATTTTTTATTATGAAAAATATTTAATAAGGAATTTTTATGCTAAATGTCCCCAAATTCTAATAAATCCAGGTGCTAACAAATTCAACCACATCTTACAAAATAACCTAAGTCTTATGGCATCATCTGATACACCCGTATTTAAATATAGTGCACAATTCTAGAAAATTGGCAAGATGTAAATTTGAATCTTCATTTGGTGATCCCCCAAACTGATTATTTGATATCATTTGGATAATAGCAAGTTTAAGCTTAAATGAATTAGCCACTACAGTAGGTTTTTGAATACTACAATGAAGTTCATCTATAGTAGGGTTGGTATAATCTCTTAAAGGTCTAAACTCTTAATGAATTTCAGCATTTTGATCATTTTGGTTTGTCATTTCTATAATTTT
This sequence comes from Phalaenopsis hybrid cultivar, assembly GCA_002079205.1. Taxonomy (NCBI): domain Eukaryota; kingdom Viridiplantae; phylum Streptophyta; class Magnoliopsida; order Asparagales; family Orchidaceae; genus Phalaenopsis; species Phalaenopsis hybrid cultivar. The sequence continues at coordinate 93,849 of JXCR01134433.1, forward strand.
TTTGGATTTTTTAAGGATTTTAATTTTTTTTGTTTTTCTAATTTTTCTAACAGTTCTCTCTAATTCAGAATCGTAGGGTAATAGTCCTTTAGAACATGAACTACGCATACACTAACATAAAATAAAATAAAACTAAACACACACGAAATAAAATACAATAACTTAAAGTTTAAATAAGACTTTCTAAAAATAAAAATTTTCTTTTAAATCAATAGATTCTTTACAATTTTCAATTCACTTCCCCAGCAACGGTGCCAAAAACTTGATCCCGAAACTGCTTATATGCAATATTATAACAATAATTCTGATTATATTTTTCACTTATATTTCCTTATTTCGCAACAAAACCAAAAAATTGATCTTGAAGAAAAATAATAATTTAA
>JXCR01134433.1:94253-111111 GCA_002079205.1 Phalaenopsis hybrid cultivar
AATGTGATATTCAATATATAAGAAAGCATCATTCTCCTTGTGAAGGAGTTATAGTTAATGGATAAAGTGAATCAGTTCTAAATAGGAGCATAACTATTCTTTACCCTTTGGTCCAGGCATAAAGAACATTGACTAATCCTACACTTGTTTACTGAATCTGTGGCTAGGCTGGGAGGATACCAGCTCTCACTTCCGAGCTCTCACGTTCCCCTCGTCTGAGGGCTAACATCTACACTTCAGCACCCAAACAATAGGACCGAATTGGGGATTTTAGTCTGTCACTCTAAAATCTCCAATTCTACGCCCGATAATTTTATTTCCCTATTCATTTGCACCCAACTTCCAAGGCTTTGACATCCCTGAATCTTGGATGTAATCTTCACTTTAGTTGTAAAACTCAACATATTTTAACAAATTAATTGGCTAGATTAAAAGTAAATTAAGTTCGAAGTGAAAAGATCATCACAATTTCTTTAACATTTTCAGGGCTTCACCAATTCAAATCATCATTTCACAAATCTCAAAACAAGGTGAAAGATAGAGAAAACTACTCATATCTCATGGGAAAAACACAACAAAACTCGAAATTCATATATAAAATCAAAGTCATATAAACTACAACAATAAATAAACTTATCTTTAATTTCTCCCCAAGAAAACTCCTCAAAGTTCCTCTAAATCTCTTTCTTTCTTTACAACACACAGAATTCCTCTTTGAAGTGACAAGGAGGAAGAAATCTATCACTTTCCCTCCACCCTTACAATCTCTCAAAGAAGTCCTCACAATTTAGACTCTCTACACTTTTTTCACACTTCAATTTTGAGTCCCTCCCCCTCTATTTTTGGCCAAAGTCTTCTCTTTAAAGATGTGGATGAGCTTTCCCAAGAGTTGCCTAAGAACCCCTCCAAAATTCGTCCACATCTAATGCCTAGTTGGGCATAACCACCGAGCTCGCCGTTGGCGGCTCAAGAGCGCCGTCGGTGGGCCTTCAAATTGAATTAATTTTGGAGTCTCGGGAAAATCTCGTCGTCGGTGCCGTTGGGCTCGTCGCCGGTGCTGTTGGGCTCGCCATCAGCGCCCTAGTTCAAATATTCACATTTTGGTCCTTTTTCGCTCCAAATTCGCTCCTTTTTGCATCTTTTTGCTCCAATGATTCTAATTCATCATTCCTGCAACAAAACATCAAAAATACCTTTTTTAAAGTGCAATATCACCAAAAACAGTATAAAATAGGTATGAAAATCTCAACATATTTTCCTTTTTGTAAAAATCCCCCAAACTTAACTATTATTTGTCCTCAAGTAATTTTAGTACTACATAAAAGTTATGATCTATTGTAGTAAATTTTTAATTTAGAAATACTATAAGTTTGATTTAGATAAATATTATAGTGAGATTTTTAGAAAAAATTCAAGTAATTAAATTAACTCTGTAGCTACAATATTATCTAATCATCAAGTTTAAGGGTTCTAGTTTTCCATTCATTTCAAGAATGACTATATGTTGCAATATTAAGTCACTTAGAATATCCGAAGGATAGGAATTTAATGAGAACTCTACTATTAAAAGATCTAATCCATAAATATAAGTTCAGGAATGTATTTAGGTTTTCCCTTTAGGTAGGTGAGTGAAGCCAATTTTTGATTAGGCATATCCTCAAGCTTCTCCTTACTTCCATAATTTTTTCTTTGTCAAGCCAATTTTTGATTAGGCATCTCCTCAAGCTTCTCCTCACTTATATATATATATAGTCTTGAGAACACTACTAGTAAAATATCTAATCCATAAATATAAGTTCAGGAATGTATTTAGGTTTTCCCTTTAGGTAGGTCCAGTGGTCCATAAATATAAGTTCAGGAATGTATTTAGGTTTTCCCTTTAGGTAGGTCCAGTGAAGCCATTAAAAGATGATATTCTATAAATATAAGTTCAGGAATGTATTTAGGTTTTCCCTTTAGGTAGGTCCAAGTGAAGCCAATTTTGATTAGACATATCCTTAAGCTTCTCCATACTTTCATTTGAGTGAAGCCAATTTTTGATTAGGCATATCCTCAAGCTTCTCCTTACTTCCATAATTTTTTCTTTGTCAAGCCAATTTTTGATTAGGCATCTCCTCAAGCTTCTCCTCACTTATATATATATATAGTCTTGAGAACACTACTAGTAAAATATCTAATCCATAAATATAAGTTCAGGAATGTATTTAGGTTTTCCCTTTAGGTAGGTCCAGTGGTCCATAAATATAAGTTCAGGAATGTATTTAGGTTTTCCCTTTAGGTAGGTCCAGTGAAGCCATTAAAAGATGATATTCTATAAATATAAGTTCAGGAATGTATTTAGGTTTTCCCTTTAGGTAGGTCCAAGTGAAGCCAATTTTGATTAGGCATATCCTTAAGCTTCTCCTCACTTCCATATTTTTTTTCTTTCTTTTCTTTTTTTCATTTGGATTGTTTTTAATCCTATATATTTTTATTTTTTTTCATTGATTGTTGTCAATCCTTTCTTTTTCCTTTTTCAAGTGAGGATTTCTATATCTAGATATCCTTTAATGATTTTGAACATCACCTTTCTTTCCCTAAATTTGAAACTCAAAGCATTCCCTTACCTTATAAATATTTCATAGCTTTTACATCATTGAGCCTCAATCTTTTCTTGTCAAATGAATATCCAAATTCGTAATACTTCAAAATATAGTTTCCTTTACTTTAAAAAGTTAACTATAATCTTATTCTCTTATAATAAATATCTTAAGTTACAAAATTAATTTTCATTACAAAAATATTTTTTTAAATCTACCATAATATTTTAATAGCTATAAAATATAGTTACCTGAATTAAATTCACTACATACAATCATATAAATAATTTTTAAAAATAATTAAATAGAGGACATCTAATAGTTAATATTTTTCTTCCCTCCCCCAAAACTAAATTTTTCAATATAAAAAGATACAGGTGGAAAGAAAAACTCTAAATATAAATCATATCTCAGTATTTTATGTTTTTTCATCATTCTGAAATTTTTGCAGTCCTTCTCAAAATTTCTACTTCACTTGGTCTATAATATTAGAAGCTTTTTAGACATATAAATCATTAGAGAAATTGTTGGGTAATGAAATTTTAAAATAAGTATAAAACTAAAACATTAAACAAGAAAAATATTTTCTAACACAACCATAATACTAAACAAAACAATTACAATTAAAATGCGAAATAAAAATCACATTACATTATAATCCACAAAATACTACTCAACATTTATTATACTACACATATAAATTTAACCACCACACTAACTTTATAACAAAAATTAAAAATTATCCAAGTACCACATAACAATAAAAATGAAATTTCAAATACACACAAACATCCATTTCTATTACAAAAGATCACAAAAATAAAAGTACAGGTACAAGTACATCAATTACTATCAGATATCAAAATTCTCAAACTATGCCTTCGTCTCCTTGATGAGCAGGTGGATTGGGATGATACTGAGGATACAGGGCTCTCAGGGAAAGTAACATCAGGCTCACCTCTGTAGTGTTGGGCCTGAGCTTCATAATAAGCTACCTCAAAATTTGAATGCCTCTGAAGGTACTCACTATCATAATCATGTCGACGTTCTAAACCTACAATCCTTTCATTTATTAATTCTATGCTCTTTTGCTGCAAGGTCAACTCATTCATCGAATCAGTCATGGTAGGGGAACTAGAAGATGAAAGGTCATAACTTGTAGAGGGGAAATCTCTAATAGTAGAAGGTTCTTGACTCCTACTTCCAGTTCTCCCTTTCTCATGAGATTCATAAGTTTTCAAATTAACTTTACTAATGGGTTTTATAGGTTAAACCCATTCCTCATCTTCTCCAGCTTCCACTCCAGAAAGTTGGCAAAGTGCATAAATAAGGCCAGGATGTCTTAGACCTCCACTTATTTCACTCTTTGCCGTAGTCAATATATTCTTAAAAATAATTCCCCCCACATTTATATTTTTGTTATTCTGAATACAGAAATTTAGCATAGTTCTATCTCTAGTTACCTCACTATGGTGACAAGTCGGTAATAGAGTAAAGGAAATAAAATAGTGTCACGCCTTAGAGGTGGCATTCAACGTGGAAGCAGAAAAATTTACCTGTTCTCGTTGCTTAATCTTCCACGTTCCTTTCCTATCAGTAAGAAAGTTGATCACATCATTTAAGGGGTCTTCCATAGTGCTGAAGGATTCATAATGACAGCTATAAGATTCTGGTACTTCGTAAAAGGTGTTAATGCGAGCGGCATTAAATTCAACAGGAAATCCCCACACTTGAATGATTCCATCTTCAGAATAGAATACATTGGCATAGAAGTTTTTCACAATATTTGCAGCGGCCTTATTGGTGGTGTAACAGAAGTTTTCCCACCTCCGATCGGTAATAACTCGTTCAATTTCTCCTCCCGGACTTTCAAAAACTCGACCTTGTATGCATTTCTTTCCTTCAAATACAAAAGTAAATCTTGATTGAGCCTTTGCATTGACGAAGCAAGACTCATCAAACTCAAGTCGTCTCTTTTGTCTGGAGCCATTTCAATCTAATTATAATTATAGAAAAATTCCAAAATATACTTCAAATATGCAAATAATGACTTCCAAAAGTAATTCTAAGAGTTTAACCCTAAATTCCATGAATTTCTTCCCAATATTTTCTTCACATTCTCAAATTTTTTAGATCTCCTCAATGTGGAAGAAATCCATGGTGAAAATCAAATATTTTTAGTTTGGAGTGAAGCTCTTACTTACAGATGATCAAATCCGGTGTCAAAAAGCCTTTAAATCGCCCCAAATCCAAGATATCTTAAGCCCTAGGTCGAAAATCACGTTTTAAGAGGAAGGGGATGATGAATAGTGGCAGTTGTGTTCGGCGCCGTCAGCGCGCTCTATTGAAATTTGAACATAACTCTCGGGAAAAATCCACCGTCAGTGACGTCGAGGGCGCCGTCGGCAGGCTCTATTGATTTGGTTCAATTTCCAAATTTTTGCGATTTCTATCAATTTCAATCCTCAACGACATCCGTTCAATCATTATAGACATATTTTTAAGTGATTAAATGATGTACTTATCACAAATAAACTTTCACTACACAAAACATCATATTTATATATAAATTCCAAGGGGTACAATATACGTTACATAACACACCCACATTTATATATAAATTCCAAGGGGTACAATATATGTTCCATAACACACCTAAGTTTAGTATTTTCAACCTCAAGACATTAATTCAGTGTCGCAATCCAAGCCACAACACTCAAAACACTGAAAACAAAACATCCTATGCTTAGTCTTAACTATACAGAGATCTAAAAGCATAATTCTAAAGCAAAGCAAATGCAAAGTTCAAATCAAATTTTGTATATAGATAGACAGATAGCAATATAAATCTACTATTCATCAGATTCAGTACTAGATTCTCCTCTGAGATCATCCATTGATTGCACATGAACGAAGAGGTTGTAGAAGGGTCAATATGGAAATTCTTCAGTAGTATCTTCTTTTATTAATTTCATCCTCTTCATCAGCCGTATCAAACTATCTTCTAAATGTCCATAGTGCTCAAAATGTTCTTTCATCCTCCAGTCTAGTTGATCGAAGAAATTGGAGATATTATTAATTGCATTCAAGACATTTTGTACCTCCTCCAATTTCTTGATTCTGCGCAGGATCACCAGAGTCTTGTCGGGAACTAAGGGTTGAACTGGCAGTGAATTTTGAGATGCTTGATCTACCATAATAGTCATGTCATTTTCATCTTCAAAAGCTGGGAATCTCTCAGTTGGGTTTAAAGGCTTCCAAGGTAGAAGTACGTTTTCCCAATTTTCATAGGATACTTGAAATTGACTGCAAAGTGAGAAAATTGTGAAACGGTGTCCAAGCCCATATGTTGATCCATGAGCGATCAGGCCCAAAACCGACTTCAAAATTATTGATCCAATATCGATCAGCAGTCCCCTTTAGATGCAGTAATTCAGAATAGCACTTTCTTTAGAAACTTTATCGATCTTCATTGTCAGTAACAGTTTCACAGAAATGAAGAAGTGCCAGTGTTTCAAAATGAGATTTAGAAGTGTCGCAGAAAAACTAACATGTCGTTTTCTCTCATTTCCCAGTCTTCAGTTTAGTCCGTTAAATATTGGTAAATCTCATTCATCTAGTTTGTTGTCGGGATGAAGTTGGAATAGTGGCAAATAGGAACGTTCTCAATCATGTATGATTCGTTGATCCATGTAGGAGTGGAAGTTATCCATCTACCTCGCACATAAACAACTCTCTAGTTGATTCCGTGCAAATTTGCATAAAATTCCTTTACCACAGGAACAACCACGGCGGCGGTAGTCTAGCACAGCGCTTCCCATATTCGTCGTACTATCATCTCTTCAATTGTCATAGAGGGATTATTCAATCTGCGATTTATGAATCTTCATTCCTTGGTCAATCTTTTCTTCATCAATACCTTGTTGAAGATTTGCTACGCTTCCGCGCTAATAAACTTTTACCGATTGAACACTCGCATTCTGGGATTATCAGAGGAATTGAATGTCATAGGAATGAAATTGGGGGAGTTTCACTTCATTTTTGGGGGAAATATGAACTTAGGAATCAAATTTGGGAGTTTAAAAGGGTATCTCCCGCTCAAAAATCACCAAAAATTGCCATTCAAACTCCAGAAACTGCCATTCACCGGTCTCACCGTCAGCGGGGTAGAGGGTGTCGTTGGCAAGCCTTCTATATTTATTTTATTTGGACTCTCAGGAAAAACCCATCATCGGTGGATTCGAAGGCGCCGTCGGAGCCCAAGGCAAGAATTGCACAGTTTCGCTCTAGTCCGAATGTGTTCTAATTTTTCTCTATGGATCCAAATTTTATGATGAGTCAAGGGTAAATAAGAGTAGTAGAGGTCAATACTACCACAAACTAATGATAATTTTAGATAAAAACTACTATAATCACAATAAAAGTAAAGATAATTATGGTTTACCTCCCATAAAGCGCTTGGTTTAACATCGTCAGCCTGACCTATTCGGGTGTTATTCAAGTTGACTGATTATTAAAACCTCTTTAAAATTTAGTCTTTTACCCTCAAAATATGGTTTTAATCTGTGTTCATTTACTTTAAATCTATTTTCAGTCTTCTAATCTTCAATTTTAACAGCTCCGTAAGTATAAACTTGAGTCACAATAAAGGGTCCTAACCAACGAGATTTCAATTTCCCAGGAAATAACTTCTTGTCATGGTTCAAAGTTCTTCTGGTTAATCTTTTGATCATGTCATAACTTTAATTTCTCCTTATTAATTATGTCATTATCATAAGATTTATTTCTTAATTCTTCTAATTCATTTAATTGTAACAATCTCTTCTTACCAGCATCTTTCAAATGTTCTTTCAATTCATTTAATTGTAACAATCTCTTCTTACCAGCATCTTTCAAATTATAATATCTTTAATCGCCCAATATGCTTTATGCTCCAATTCTACTGGTAAGTGACAAGTCTTTCAAAAAATCAGTCTTAATTCATTCAATTGTAACAATCTCTTCTCACCAGCATCTTTCAAATTATAATTGAATTCTTTAATCACCCAATTGTTATGCTCCAATTCTACTGGTAAGTGACAAGCCTTTGCAAAAATCAGTCTATAAGGAGTCATAATTCTACTGGAAAGTGACAAGTCTTTCCAAAGATCAGTCAGTAAGGAGTCATTCCAATAGGAGTTTTATAAGCAGTCCTGTAAGCTCATAATGCAGTATCGAGTCTAGTGGACAAATCTACTCTACTAGGGTTTACAATCTTCTCATTCATTTGTTTAATCTCTCTATTAGAAACTTCGGCTAACCCACTCGTTTGAGGGTGATAGGTGGTAGAGATTCTATGAAGAATATTAAATTTTTCTTCCAATCTCTGAATGTATTTATTTCTAAAATGGGATCCTCCGTCAGTGATAATCATTCTAGGCATTTTGTATCTAGTAAAAATATTTTTCATTAAAAACCTTGAAACAGTTTTAGCATCACAACGAGGTAAATCTTGTGCTTCAATCCACTTAGAAACGTAGTCTACTACAATTAATATATATAAGTTCTCAAATGAAGGAATAAATGGTCCCATGAAATCTAATCCCCAAACATCAAAGATCTCAACTTCTAACATGAAATTTAGAGGCATTTCATTTCTTCTAGATATATTGCCTACTCGTTGACATCGATCACAAGTTTTTATGTATCTATAAATATCTCTAAAGATAGTAGGACAATGAAATCCAGCTCGTAAAATTTTATAAGCAGTTTTATCAATCTCAAAATGTCCTCCAAATTCATAATCATGACATTTCTAAATGATTAGCTCAGTTTCTTCATAAGGTACACATCTCCTCATAATCAGATCCTTACATTGTTTATATAAATAAGGCTCATCCCAAAAATATGCTTTCGCATCATGAATGAATTTTTTTTGTTGTTGCTGTGTCAGCATAGGTGGAAAAATATCACTTAGAATATAGTTAACAATATTAACATATCATGGTATTTTCCACTCATTATTATTATAAAGTTGTTCATCAGGGAAACTATCTGTAATTTCATTATCGGTGTCAGATAATTCAAGATTTTCTAATCTTGACAAATGATCAGCAATTTGATTATCAGTTCACTTTCTATCAATAACTACAAGATCAAATTCTTGCATCAAAAGTATCCATCTAATCAACCTTGGTTTGACATCCTTCTTCGCATCAAATATTTAATAACAGAGTGATCATTATGCACAACACATTTAGCTCCAATTAAATAAGATCTAAAGATATTTAATAGCAGAGTGATCAGTATGCACAATACATTTAGCTCCAATTAAATAAGATCTAAATTTGTCTAAAGTATTCAATGGCCAGTAACTCTTTTTCAGTAACAGTATAGTTAATTTGTGCATCATTAAGAGTTTTATGTAGTCCAAGGACAGCTCCAATAGCATAATCACTAGCATCACACATTAGTTCATATGGTTTCTCTCCGTTAGGTGAAACTATAATAGGGGCTGTGATTAATTTTTCCTTTAATAACTCAAAGGCATTTAAAAACTATAATAGGGGCTGTGATTAATTTTTTCTTTAATAACTCAAAGGCATTTAAACAGCTTCATAAATTCAAATTTCTTGTCCTTTTCTAAAAGTTGGCATAGATGTTTAGTAATTTTTAAAAATCTTTAATAAAATGCCTGTAAAAACCAACATGTCCAAGAAAACTCCTAACCTCTCTTACATTNCCATCATTAACAGTTTTACTAGCGTAGTATATAACTTTAAAAATCTTTTCATACCTTTGTCCAAGAACAGCTCCAGAGTAGTATATAACTTTAAAAATCTTTTCATACCTTTGTCCAAGGACAGCTCCAATAGCATAATATAGCATCTTACATCAGTTCAAATGGTTTCTCCCAGTTAGGTGAAACTATAATAGGGCTTGTGATTAATTTTGACTTTAAAAATCTTTTCATACCTTTGTCTAAGAACAGCTCCAATAGCATAATCACTAGCATCACACATCAGTTCAAATGGTTTCTCTCAGTTAGGTAAAACTATAATAGGGGTTGTGATTAATTTTTCCTTTAAAATTTCATACCTTTGTCCAAGAACAGCTCCAATAGCATAATCACTAACATCACACATCAGTTCAAAATAATCTTTTCATACCTTTGTCCAAGAACAGCTCCAATAACATAATCACTAGCATCACACATCAGTTCAAATGTTCCCAGTTATGTGAAACTATAATAGGGGCTGTGATTAATTTTTTCTTTAATTACTCAAAGGCTTTAGTTAGGTGAAACTATAATAGGGGTTGTGATTAATTTTTCCTTTAATAACTCAAAGGCATCAAGGACTGCTCCAATAGCATAATCACTAGCATCACACATCAGTTCAAATGGTTTCTCCCAGTTAGGTAAACTATAATAGCGGTTGTGATTAATTTTTCCTTTAATAACTCAAAGACATTTAAACAGCTTTCAGTAAATTCAACGTGATTAATTTTTCTTTTAATAACTCAAAGGCATTTAAACAGCTTTCATAAATTCAAATATTCCAATTAATTTTTCCTTTAATAACTCAAAGACATTTAAACAGCTTTCAGTAAATTCAAATTTCTTATCCTTTTATAAAAGTTGGCATAGAGTTTTGGTAATTTTTGAAAAATCTTTAATAAAACACTTGTAAAATCCAATATGTCCAAGAAAACTCCTAACCCCTCTTACATTAGTAGAAGGTGTTAGTTTAAATATAACTTAAATTTTTGCAGGGTCAGCTTCCTTACCATCTTCCAAAATTTTATGCTCTAACACAATTCCTCCTGCAACCATAAATTGACATTTCCCTAATTCATAACTAAATTAGTTCTATCGCATAACTCTAAAACTTTTTCCAGGTAATTTAAGCATCCGTTAAATGATGTTCCAAATACAGAGAAATCATTCATAAATACTTCCAATCCATCATTAATTAACTTACTAAATATGGACATCATACAACTCTGGAATGTTGCAGGTGCATTACATAATNCTTATATTAGTAGAAGGTGTTAGTTTAAATATAACTTGAATTTTTGCAGGGTCTGCTTCCTTACCATCTTCCAAAATTTTATGCTCTAAAACAATTCCTCCTGCAACCATAAATTGGCATTTCTCCTAATTCAGAACTAAATTAGTTCTATCGCATAACTCTAAAACTTTTTCCAGGTAATTTAAGCATCCGTCAAATGATGTTCCAAATACAGAGAAATCATCCATAAATACTTCCAATTCATCATTAATTAACTTACTAAATATGGACATCATACAACTCTGGAATGTTGCAGGTGCATTACATAATCCGAAAGGCATTCTTCAAAAAGAAAAAGTTCCAAAAGATAAATGTTGTCTTTTCTTGATCCTTTGGAGTTATAGCAATTTGATGGTAACCGATATATCCAATGCATTACATAATCCAAAAGGCATTCTTTGAAAAGCAAAAGTTCCAAAAGGACTAGTAAATGGTGATCCTCAAGAGCAATAGGAATTTGATGGTAACCGGTATATCCATCTAAAAAGCAAAAATATCTAGCAAGTCTATCTACTATTTGATCTAAAAAGGGTAAAGGGGAGTGATCTTTCCTGGTGTCAGTGTTTATTTGTTTATAATCAATGCAAATACGCCACCTAGTAACTTATCTGATAGGTATTAATTCATTATTTTCTTGTGCTTCAATAGTCTCCCCTCCTTTCTTAGGAACACAATGAATTGGATTTACCCAAGCACTGTCAGAAATAGGATATTTCTTCAACAGTCACTCCTCCTTTCTTAGGAACACAATGAATTGTACTTACCCACGCACTATCTGAAATTTCAATAGTCACTCTCCTCAAGTAACTTGTCTGATAGGTATTAATTCATTATTTTCTTTTGTTTCAACAGTCACTCCTCCTTACGTAACTTGTCTGATAGGTATTAATTCATTATTTTCTTTTGTTTCAACAGTCACTCCTCCTTTCTTAAGAACAGAGTGAATTGGACTTACTCACGCACTATCTGAAATAGGACATATAATTCCAGTGTCTAACCATTTCAAAATTTCCTTCTTAACTACTTCTNAAAATGATGTTCCAAATATAGAGAAATCATCCATAAACACTTCTAATTCATCATCAATTAACTTACTAAATATAGTCATCATACATCTTTGGAATATTGCAGGTGCATTACATAATATGAAAGGCATTCTTCAAAAAGCAAAAATTCCAAAAGGACTAGTAAATGTTGTCTTTTCTTGATCCTCAGGAGCAATAGAAATTTGATGTTAACCGGTATATCCATCTAAAAAACAAAAATATTTGTGTCCAGCAAGTCTATGTACTATTTGGTCTAAAAATGATAAAGGGAAGTGATCTTTCATAGTGGTAGTGTTTAATTTTCTACAATCAATGCGAATACACCACCAAGTAACTTGTCTGATAGGTATTAATTCATTATTCTCTTTTGTTTCAACAGTCACTCCTCCTTTCTTNGCTAAATATCGACATCATACATCTCTAGAATGTTGCAGGTGCGTTACATAATCCAAAAGGCATTCTTCGACAAGCAAAAGTTCCAAAAGGACTAGTAAATGTTGTCTTTTCTTGATCCTCAGGAGCAATAAGATAACCGGTATATCCATCTAAGAAACAAAAATATTTGTGCCCAACAAGTCTATCTACTATTTGGTCTTCGGTATATCCATCTAAAAGATAAAAATATTTGTGCCCAGCAAGTCTATCTACTATTTGGTCTAAAGTATATCCATCTAAATAAAAAAATATTTGTGCCCAACAAGTCTATCTACTATTTGATCTAAAGTATATCCATCTAAAAAATAAAAATATTTGTGCCCAACAAGTTTATCTACTGTTTGGTCTAAAATAAAAACAAAAATATTTGTGCCCAACAAGTCTATCTACTATTTGGTCTAAAAAGGGTAAAGGCAAGTGATATTTTCTGGTGGAAATGTTTAATTTTCTATAATCAATGCAAATACGCAATCCAGTAACTTGTTTGATAGGTATTAGTTCATTATTTTCTTTTATCTCAACAGTCACTCCTCCTTTCTTAGGAACACAATGAATTGGACTTACCCACGCACTATCTGAAATAAGATATATAATTTCAGTGTCTAACCATTTCAAAATTTCCTTCTTAACTACTTCTTTCATCATTGGGTTTAATCTCCTTTGTAGATCAACTCTTGATTTATATTGTTCATCTATTATAATTTTGTGCATACAGATTGAAGCATTGATTCCCTTAATATCAGCTAAGGTCCTACCAAAAGCTTTCTTATATCTTTTCAATGTATCTAACAGTCTTTGCTCTGGCAAATCATTTAATTCTGAAGATATAATCACATGTAATGTAGTTGAGTCTCCCGGAAACACATACTTCAAATGGCTTGGCAATATTTTCAACTCAAGTTCAGACAGTTTTATATTTGACGAAAATAGATTCTTGTCAGCGTTTTATATAATATCCAACATCTCAAATCTTTCTTGAACATAATCTAATTCTTCATTTTCTATTTCTTCCAAAATAACTTCATCATTATCTTCAAATTGTTCTTTCTCTTCAAAATGTTCTTTAAGATGTTCATTCAATAGATGTTCGTTAATTTCCATGTGAAAACATTCATTATCTCTTTCAACAGCAGAGTATTTCATAGATTTTGCAATGTTAAAAGTTACTTCTTGATCGTTAACTCTCATAGTTAATTGTCCTTTTTGAACATCTATTATAGCTTTTCTAGTAGCTAAAAATGGTCTCCCTAAAATGATAGGTATTTCTTTATCTCCTCCATATCTAAAATAATGAAATCCACAGAAAAGATAAATTTATCAACTTTTACTAACACATCTTCTATAACTCCCTTAGGATATGTAACTGAAAGATCCGCTAACTGAAGAGTTACAGAATTAGGTGAAACTTCTCCTAATCCTAATCTTTTGAAAATTAATAGAGGCATAAGATTAATGCTGGCTCCCAATCATAAAAATTTTCACCAATAGCACACGGTATAGTGAAACTTCCTGGATCTTTTAATTTTTCAGGAGTAGCACACGGTATAGTGAAACTGCCAGGTTCTTTTAATTTTTCAAGAAGCTTTTTCTGAATAATACATAAGATTAATGCTTGCTCCCAAATCACATAAAGCTCTTCCATAAAATTTTTCACCGATAGAACACGGTATAGTGAAACTGCCAGGATCTTTTAATTTTTCAAGAAGCTTTTTCTAAATAATTGCACTACACTCTTCGCTAAGTGCAACCGTTTAGTTATCCGTGAACTTCCTTTTCTTGTTCAGAATATCTTTCATAAATTTCACATAATTGGGCAGGCCTCTACGAAGGGAATATTCACTGTTAACTTCTTAAGAATTTCTAAAAATTTGGAAAATTGTAATATTTACCATTAATTTCTTAAGAATTTATAAAAGCATAGAAAATTATTTCTTCTATTTGAATCAAAATATCTTTCATAAATTTCACATAATTAGGCATTTGCTCTAAAGCTTCTACGAAGGGAATATCAGTATATCTTTCATAAATTTCACATAATTGGGCATTTGCTCTAAAGCTTCTACGAAGGGAATATTTACTGTTAACTTCTTAAGAATTTTTAAAAATTTGGAAAATTGTTTATTCTGTTTATGTTGCTTCATCGTTAATTTCTTAAGAATTTCTATAAACTTGGAAAATTGTTTAACCTTTTTGTGTTGCTTCAATCTTTTAGGAAACGGTGGTGGAGGTTTCTCCATTTTTCATAAATTTCACATAATTGGGCATTTGCTCTAAAGCTTCTACGAAGGGAATATTTACCGATTCTTAAGAATCTCAAAAATTTTGGAAAATTGTTTATTCTGTTTGTGTTGCTTCAATCATTGAAGAAACGGTGGTGGAGGTTTCTCCACAGTAATTTTCATTGGTGTAAGTGGATATTCTAATTCTGGGTTTCAGGTGGAGGTTTTTCCACAGTAATTTTCATTGGTGTAAATGGATACTCTAAATTTGGGTATTCATGATTTTCTCTTTGTCGGTATCCACTTTCTCTATTTCAGTTCCTGTTTCTTTTTGCACTCTTGTTTCCAATTCTTTTTCACTTCGTAATTGTATCACTTTTTTCTGTTCTTTTCCTTGATCTTTAGGATTTGGTTCCACAGTACTAGGAAAAGTTCCCAATGTTCGGTTACTAAGCACAGTAGCGATATGCCATAATTGACTTTCAATATTCTTAATAGAAGTTCCTTGATTTTGTAATTGATTTCCTTGAATTTGTAATTGGTTTTCTTGATTCTACAATTGTTGAGCCATGTTTAATATCAGCTCTTCCATAGACAACTTCTTCTCCTTAATTTGAGTGTTGCTATTAAATCCTGAAGGATATGACGATCTATAGTTAACATTTCCTTGGTTGGATGAATTTCCTAACTGGTTCACTAGGTTGTTTTTCCATTGTTGATTTGTAGAAGAATTGTTATTCCAATTAAAATTTGGAGAATTCTTCTAACATGGGTTATAATAGTTCGAATAAGGGTTGTTGGGTCTATTAATAGCATTTAAAGTCTCATATGAAGGTTGAACATCCACAAATTTCTTAGATGAATTCTCTTCCATCATAAGAGGTGTTGGAGAATAATTCATCCCATAATGATCTAGTTTCTTTGATATTGCAGTAATCTGCGAAGCTAACATAGATATTGCATCAAAATCTTAGATACTAGCTACTCTTTTAGGATTTAACCTTTCAGAGGGCCATTAAAAATTGTTGGTAGCCATCTCTTCTATTNCACTAAGTATGAAAATATCAACATATTTTCCTCTGGTCATCAGTCATCTAGGATAATCAACAGGAAAGTCTTATGGTTAGATTCTAGACTTCTAAGGAAGAAAGACTAGACCTCAACAAAAGTGAGGTCAACACTCATAAACATTTCTTTAAGCTTTCTCATTTAGGAACACACACTTTAACACATACATACAAGTCACATTCACAAGTCAAGCACACATGACATTTTAATTTTACCTCTCTCTCTCTCTCTCTCTCTCTCTTTCTCTCTCTCTTGTTAGGTCTTTCAAGTATTGTGAAAAAGTAGGAACAAAGAGGTGTTAGGATATGAAAGGAGAGGAAGAGGTGTGGTCTAGGGTATATGTTTGTGTAAAGCTAGTTTAGGATAGATGGGTGCTCTATTCAGATTATTAATGAGGTGGAAAAGCTCGATTGGTTTTTTAGCAGTTTAATAAGTAATTTGAGGTTAGGGTTAAGTTGAGTTATATGTGTGAGTTCATGTTATAGTTGTGTGCGNTCTCATAATTTTTAAACACTATTGAAACCTTTATAACCTCCAGGAACTCTCTCTAGCACTTCTTCCTTTTCAATTTTCGGCCAAAACATTCTTTTAAAGTTGTGGATGAGCTTTCCCAAGAGTTGCTTAAGCATCCCTTCAAAATTTGGCCTTATCCAAAGCCTGATTGGGCATAACCGCCGAGCTCGCCATCGGCGGCCTCAAGGGCACTGTTGGGGGACCTTCTTAATGAATTAATTCTGGAGTCTCAGGAAAATTTCGTCGTCGGCGGGGTCGATGGCGCCGTCGGTGCCCTAGTTAAATTCTATACATTTTGGTCCTTTTCGCTCCAAATTCGCTCCTTTTTGCATCTTTTTGCTCCAATGACCCTAATTCATCATTCCTGCAACAAAACATCAAAAATACCTTTCCTTAAAGTACAATATCATCAAAAACAGTATACAATAAGTATGAAAATATCAACATATTTTCCTCTGGTCATCAGTCATCTAGGATAATCAACAGGAAAGTCTTATGGTTAGATTCTAGGCTTCTAAGGAAGAAAGACTAGACCTCAAAAAAAGTGAGGCCAACACTCATAAACATTTCTTTAAGCTTTCTCATTTAGGAACACACACTTTAACACATACATACAAGTCACATTCATAAGTCAAGCACACATGACATTTTAATTTCACCTCTCTCTCTCTCTCTTTCTCTCTCTCTTGTTAGGTCTTTCAAGTATTGTGAAAAAGTAGGAACAAAGAGGTGTTAGGATATGAAAGGAGAGGAAGAGGTGTGGTCTAGGGTATATGTTTGTGTAAAGCTAGTTTAGGATAAATGGGTGCTCTATTCAGATTATTAATGAGGTGGAAAAGCTTGAATTGGCTTTTTAACAGTTTAATAAGTAATTTGAGGTTAGGGTTAAGTTGAGTTATATGTGTGAGTTCATGTTATAGTTGTGCGCGCGCGCTTATATGTGTTTT